>JAQFVV010000024.1:9816653-9828489 GCA_028023455.1 Epiperipatus broadwayi | reverse complement strand
TCAACTTCCCACAAATATTGAAATATGCATTCCAAACTAATTAGCTTACAATTTACCTGATGTAGTATTACCTACTAATAATTGTAACACCATCACCATGCTTCTGTACACAGCTTGTAAGCTGCAAACAATTCAGAAAGGGTATGGCAAACCACAATTTCACTGACCTCACTTGAAAAGTCAAAATTTTCACAAGAACACCTGTGAGACAAATAAAATGGCTGGTGCCAAAAATGAGCATTTCAAATTGTGGTAATTGCCAGCTACAGTGCCCTTTTTCCAGGAGAACAGAATATTGCCTCTTGTGAAGAAGTGTGTGTGTGGTGAACCAATGACACTGCACCATTCCAAAAGTTACCACTTGAAATGCCAGTCGGGTTCCTGATGACAAAGATGTTCTATTCTAAAGGAGACCAGATGGATGGCTTCAGAATTCCTTTCTTGAAAGCCTTATGGCTTGTCTACTACTGGAGCCAGAACAGGCTGACCATAGAATGGGCTCACACCAATTTGGAGATATTGAAAGGCACCCTGATGAACTGATCTGTGGGAGCTGCACCATGAGAGCCTCATGTCTTGACCCTGCCATTAAATTGGCAGGCCAGATTTGATTATGGAGGTGGACAAGACATTATTTAGCCAGTGGAAGAACTACCAGGATAGGATGCTTCTGCAGCAGTGGATCTTCAACAGGCTGTGCCGGGAGATCAAAGAATGTTTTGCCACCATCATTCCCTCTTACTCTGTAGCTAACCTTTTCCAGGTCATAGGTGAGAACATCAAGCCTGGATTAAGCTTCTACTCAAACTTCTGGAAGGGTTACAAAACATCTGAGCTGGAGGCCGCAGGTTTCAAACACATGACAGTCAACCACTGCTACAACTTTATAGCCCTACCATAGGCATCCACACCCAGAACATTGAGCAACTTTGGGGCTTACTGAAATGGTGCAATAAGTAGTGCAGCACACCCAGGCAATACCTGGACAATTACCTGGCCAAGTTCATGTAGCAAGGTCTGCACAAGGGGGAGGACTTCTTCTGGGCCATATTAGTGGAGATGAGTCTGTGCCAAAGTGAAATGTAGAGCCAGCAGCAGTTTGTTCCAACAAATGATATATATTTTTTTGTTTTCTAACTTGTTATTGAATAAATGCATGTTGTGATTTAATGCAAATTGTTGTCATTGTTAATTTATGAAGTCAAACAACTTGTTTCCATATAAAATAAAATAAATGTATTCTTATAATAATAAATCATGTGGACAGATAATTAAAAAACCGGCATGATAAAGTTATATTTGTGTACATCTTGTATACAAACAATCCATTGAGTGGCCCAAACAGGCTAATAGAACTGTACCAAATTTTTTTGAATATTAATTATTAAATCAAAGTCTATGTTATATTTTAAACATCAAGTATTTTCTGTAAATCATCTTTTGAACTGGTAAAAATAGCACAATCATCAGCATATAATAAATCCAGAACTCAAGAGTATAAACTTATTTTACTTTTAATTAATTGAAATTAAAAAATTCCACCATTAAATCTATAACTTATCTTGATCCCTGTTCCATTAAGCTGTCTATAAATAATTTCAAAGACAATTATTATAAAAGTGAAAACAATGTTGCAACAAGTACACAACCTTGTTTAACACTAGTTTTCATTTCAAATATCTCAGATTTTCCATTTGTAATGGTAATACTTCCTTTAATTCTATTATGTAGAAGCTGTATAAACCAATTTTGATTAATAATCAACTAATTTCAAACAATGCTATAAATATGTTGAATTAACTGAATCAAATGATTTGACCAAAATCAATAAAAGCAATATATAAATCACTCTTTTGCTTCTGGCACTTTTCTTGGGTTTGCTTTGTGACCAAGCTCCATGTCTATAATGCTTCTTGATTCTCTAAAATTACTCTTTAATAACTATTCATCTATAACTGGAAGGAATCTTTTCAACAAATTCTTGAAAGTGAAGTGGATATTAATGTTATTCCGTGACAGATATTACAATCTTGTCTATTCCCTTTATTTTTAAAAATTGGAACAATAAAAGCATCCGTAAGATCGGATGGTATAGCTTCATGGATCCATATTTTACAAAAAATAAAACATACATAATAATTTATAAAACATAAGATAATTATTTGCTTAATATACTAATAAATAATAATCCAGTGAATTACTTTGTATAATTTGATGTTTAATGACATATTTGTACTGCTTAGTTAATTGCATAAATTATTGAGCTATACAAGTTGGAAGTATGATGATTGAATACTTGTAAAGCTAAAAATTAAGAATACAATAAGCTAAAATAAATGAAAACATGATTGGAAAATGTAACCAAGGTAATTTGGTTTTTATTTACAGAAATATGCAATAAGTATAATTATGAATAAGTTTATCTTTATCTTGATGATGACAGGACAACAGATACCTGATATTTTATACAGTGATTAGGTATTGAAGGCTTCTTTAAAGCTTAACTAATACTTGACTGATACAAGCTAGCAGAATGATGAGTGACATTTACTTCTAGATAAGATTTTACTTCTTTATCTTAAAATGCTTTTTTCTTATCAGCTTGGAAACTGAGCAGTTAATATATTCTTCAGAACTCAGCTCTGAAAAAAATATATCCTAAATATATAGATATTGAAACTTCTGAGTTTTTTAAATATTTATTATTGACCATTGACCATCCTGCTTTAGTTATCTTAAATAATGAGATTCAAATCCAATAGATGGTGGATTCAGTGAACAATCCTGAGAATTCATGATCACAATTTTAGACTATGGGATTGCTAGACAATTGGTCATTTGATTAATTAACTGTTCAGAAATTGGATTAGAAGATTATTTAACAATTCTTTTATTGATTATCTTTTTACACATAAATTCTCCCTTGGGAGAAAAAAGAAAGAATATGTAACTTTATTTTTACTTTTTTTAAAAAAAAAAAATAAAGCTGATAATGTAACATTTCTCATGGATATATGAGAAGCTAACATTCATATTCATTTAATTGTGTTGCCTCATTGTTATACGAAAAAGTCATTGCCAAATTAGCTTCATTTTATTGGAATTTATAATCTTTTTTTTTTGTCTTAGTGAATAAAGATTCATTTTATTGGAATGCATAATCTTTTCGTTGTCTCAATGAATAAATAACACACTTGAATAATATTAGAAGATGATTGGACTCGAGCTAAACTTCTCATATTTATATTGTAAATAGATCTGTAAATGATGTAATTGCCCTGGCTTTTCTGAAAGAGGTAAATTATTCTGCATAATTGATGAAAATTTTTTCACCCTACTCTGTCTTAAATTCTAAATACTCTTAGTTTTGATATTTCGGGAAATATGTTGGACTGAAGTGTTTTATAATTTTGATTTGTAAAAGGATACCATTATAATTTTTTTGCAGATTTCATTCAATAGTTTCTTCTTGAATTTTTCAGATATTTTGTTTTAATGCTTAGTTTAGATTCTGGATAAAAAGTTAGTTGTCAATTCTATTCCTTTTAATTTTTTCATTTTTTTGTAAAATATTTTATTGTAAATTGGATTATTTAATATCAGAATTTTTTAATGTATAACTTTTGAAATGCACATTCTGCTCTATATTTAAATGTCTAAAGTATGTTAATTAGTAGTTATGATTATCTGGGAGATTGGGTATTCTTTGATACTGCTAACAACATATTGCATATTATTTTTTATCTTTATTTATTTGTAACTCATTACAAATAATATTTTAGAAATATGTTTCTCTCACTATAAAAATTTAGAGTAAACTTGTCATAGGATCATTATTTTTGCTAATGGAAATATGGCAACTCTGTTGATTGTAAATGCTACATGCACCATTTAAAGAAAAATTACATTACACATTCAATAATAATTGTGCTGATTTTGATTCAACTCTTTACTATGCGCAATTAAAATTGGTAAAATTATTCACATACCTTTTTCTTTGGTCATCATTATCTATATGCCTAATCTTTTTATAAGGAATATACCACAGTGAATAGTTATAATAATTCTGGACAAAATAAATTGGAATAGGCTGAACACAAAAATAGCTATTGATTAGTATTTATCTTAATTAATAATATATTAAATGTAAGTGTGAAATTCTTACTGCATAGATAATAGCCAGTGCAGATTTGAGTTGCAATATTTGAACCAAGATCAAAAGGTAAGAAACTTATAATATATAATGGTTAGACTCTTTACTGCTGTGGGGTAAAATGGCATTATAATGTAGGTTGAGACATTAATAGTATTCCTAAAGGTTTTGCAGAATTGTAAATATAAAGTTCTTTATATTGTGTTTTTTTGTTCATTCCTATTGTAATGTACTAAATTTTTATCAATAAAATAAAGTAAATTAGTAATTTATTTGATAATGCAACTTTCATATGGTTAATAGTTATTATCTGTCTTTCCCAATAAGTAACTATTCCCAATAAATAACATTTTTGATTTTTCTGTGTTAGGTGTAAATTTTTCATAAAACTTTATTATAAAACATCAAATAACCACCTCCTCTTATGCTTGTGTATAACTGTTGTTAAAACAGGAAAAACTCACTATATATATTGCCACACACAGCAAGCTAGAGTAATCAATGGATGCCAGAAGGCTTGTGCATAAAATCCCCATCTAGTGCCTACTCATCCCCAGACTAGTTTCTGGCTTATGACCTTTGTCAGTGAGGAGCCTTGGATCTGAGAGCACTGCACCTAGATCTTAGGATCTAATGCAACCCTCCAGCAACCACCTTTTTTCTCCATTTAACTACAAAACTATGAGTCTTAAACTGAAAACACCTTAATGTTTTCAATCCAAGCCCATTAGCTTATATAGACATATGGGTCTGAACCCAGTTCAGTACCCATACATTTTGGTGTCCTTGGTTCTTTAATAACCATAGCCACCAGTATCCTATTAGGCAGGATTGGTTTTAAGCCAATAAACATCACATGACTACCACCTCTTATGCTTGTGTATAACTATTGTTAAAACAGGCAAAACTCACTATATATATTGCCACACACAACAAGCTAGAGTAATCAATGGATGCCAGAAGGCTTGTGCATAAAATTCCCATCTAGTACCTATTTATTGGATGATTAGGCACTAGATGGGGATTTTATGCACAAGCCTTTCAGCATCCATTGATTACTCTAGCTTGATGTGTTTGGCAATATATATAGTGAGTTTTGCCTGTTTTAAAACTTTATTATCTTTAAAAAAGGTATCCATTTTTAAACATTGTTGGGAAGTATATTCTTTAATGGCTGTATTTTTCTTAATTTCTAGTTGAATTCCATTGACAAATACTATGTATCTTAGAACCTATAATTATTACATTTTCATTTACCATTGTCAAACTCCCTCCACTCACAACTTTGACGCCATTCATTTCAGATAAATACACTAATGATTATTACTAATCATTTTCTAACCTAGAGATTATATCTAGCACAGATATAAACTTTAAACCTCAGTTAAAGATTAATAATTATATAATTTTTCAAATCCATCTTTTTTTGTTGGTAATATTAGCATATAAAGCAGTTTGTCCTGTTTGCAATATTATTAACAGTGTACAAAATCTATTAACTGAAACAATGGGATAATTTACTAACCTTAAACAATCAAATATCATGCATTAATGTAAGAAATTGAGTGTTTCTGAGAGATTAGATGAAATGCAAAGCCACAATCTATTTTGACATAAAAGTTTCAGCTATTTTAAAGTTTGTCATTAAACTTCTTGATGCTCAGTGCTGCATAAAATTCTTTATTAAAGTATTTATTAATGATGGTTCTATAATATCTACATTCCAATAGTTGACTATGAACCCTTGTGTTAACTATTTTGAAGTTTACAGATTTCTAGAACATTCACTTAAACCAGGTTTTGTATTTCTGCTTTCACTGGTGGATTTAATATGTATGATATGGAATAATCTTAAATAGTTATTTTTATTTTGGGGGAATGACGGTGTTAAAAGTTTATGAATAATTTTTTTAATGATAAATCTTATTAATTTAAATCATTACTGTCTTTCAACAATTTCAATTGAAACAAAAAAAAAGCATTACATAACTCCTATCTTATACAGTGCTTTACAGAAACAAACTATTTATTCCATTTTTGCCATCTATTGCAAACTTGAGTAATCAATAAGTAATAGAAGTTAGGATTGGATATAAGTTTTAATAAATACTACTTCATCTAAAATTTGTTGATTACTCAAGTTTACAATAAATTGTAGGAGTGGAGTAGAATGAATAGCATTTTCTTCTATAACAGTTTCATTGGTTAGCATTTTTTATAATGATATGATATAATTTTCTAGCAATAAGATAGGTTAATGGTCATAGTCAAATATGTTTGCTTCATTTTAATTTGCAGTCTTTCTATTTTTGCTTTGCACTTAGATAATTTTAGCTCTTCTAAACTGACTTAACCATAATATTTAATATAATAGTTTGAGGATTTTTTTATTACAGTTACTTTGTATTTATTGTATTTTACTTTATATATATATTAAGACTTTTTATAATGAATAACTGGTGTTGATATATTGTAATGGTCAAGATTGTGTAATCAGTCATCAAGACTGAAAGACCAAACAGGGACTCTCAATCAGCAGACCCAAGGCTACCCCATGCTTTTAGTTTGAACCTCTACCTAGCCTCTACCACATAATTAGCATCCTTGACATAACACAGCTTCCATTCTTTATACAGCATGACATAGCTCAGGGTTTGAACAGAGACTCTCTTCCTCAGAGTTCTTTCATCGACCCAGGGGCTTATCTGTGCTAGCACTCAAATATTGACACTTTGGTCACATTATTATTTAGAGACCTACTTAAGTATTCTACTAAGTTAGACTCTTATTAATTTCCCAAAACATAATCTTATATGCTACTTTATTGATCAGGTTCAAAGCCAAGGATGCACCAGTTTAGTACTTAATATACTTAAGCCTACATAATTTTACTATGGTTCCATTTCACAAATAACATACTCATAATTAATAATTATAACAAAAATTTATTGCAGGAATGAATATAGCGAATAGGTAGCTTACATGTTTGTTAAATAAAAGATTCTACTGGTTCTTTACAACATTATGAGTGAAGATAATAGTGATTTACATATTACAGTGTGTGCCCTGATTAATTCCTAATTAATATTTATAAGTTGCTATCAACCATTATGGATTTAAACTCTAATTAACTGGGATATCATATAAAAGAGACTATTGTGGACAGGTTTGATTCTAAGGTTATCCAGGGTTACCCATGCACAGGTGAAGATTAAGTAAATAAATCATTTAAGAACATTGTGGTACCACCCTCATTAAAATGTTGACCATGATAAGAATGAATAATAATAACAAAGATCAGCTGAGCAATCAGATGGCATAGTTCACGAATGAAGGATGGATGTCCCTGACTGCAGAAATGCAGCTTCTAACTGAGGGCGTATACCAATGGAGAAAACAAAGATATGCTAAATCTAGTATTTAAGAGTCGCAAGAAGTCTCTGACTCCATGCAGAACCTAGACCGGCTCTAATACAGGAACCTGGGCATGTAAGACGTCTGGTCTATAATTACACAGTTTCCACCATATATGATAAGTGAACCATGCAGAAGGAGCGGAGGTAATGAAGTTTATAATAATAAATAATAAACCATGACAACAAATATGGAGAGCAGGAATGCAAATTACAAGAATAATAAGTAATAATTTTATAAACTTTCCACCCACACTACTAAATAATATAAAATTCATTTTTATCAAATAAGAAGTATCCCTGAATAATTATAAAGAGTTTGGATAAAATTCAAGACCCTCTCACAACATAATATTTCTTAATAAATCTTAACTTTGAATTTTAATATCGCAATATTTAATATACGGGGGGAAATAATCACACATAATATAAATGATAGCATGTTCGGCTCTTCATTACATTATTCTATATACAGATTGTGCTTTATTCTACAGACATATTATATAATGTATATAGGTAATGCGGTACAGACATTTATATAAAATTACAAATATTGCCTTCACGTGAGAAATCTTTGATTATAATAGGGAAGAATCATTAATATTATTTTCCTCTCATAAAATAAAATTTAAACTGTAAATAGGATTATCATTATTCCACTATGTGAGATAAGGCGTTGGATCTAATATGATATATATATTTCAAACATTACAATTTTAGATATAAAATGAACTTTTTTTTCATATGTCAGAGCATCGGCCGGAGGCGAACCCACAACCGTCTGCAATCAACTATTTGCTTGCAAGGCGGCTGCAAACACGGTTCATAAAATTTACATATATAATAGATTACTAAAAGCGTTGCCATTTTTTGAGTAAATTAAAACAAATTCCAAAAATTTAATAATAATTTTTACTTGGTATGATGGGGGGGGGGGGGGAGGATATAGTAATAAGAAAGAAATCTTTTAAACATGTTTTGTTATTTTGATACTTTTACAGTTTTAAAATCCCAGGAAACTTTGAGAGTGGGGGAAGCGTAAACAATTTAAATTTAGCTTCCTCTATCATTCAAATAACTATGAATACAAATGAAATACTAAAGAAATCAAAATTTACTTCATTAAATATTAAAAAACCAGTAGAATTATAAAGTATATAAAATTAAAGTATAAAATATTATATAAAATTTGTATAAGTTAAGACTGCATAAAAATAAAAATACATGAATAATTCGAGTTACAGTTACATTGTTTTTAAGGGTGAGTTAAAACATATTACCAGTTAGATGATGGTCTTTTTCGGAATTCCTTCCTTGTAGATTAATGAAATGTTTCTTTGCTTTTGGGACTCGCGTAGTGGTGGTAAGAGATGACTAGATATTGACAATGCGATGGAACTTCTTCTGGGATGCCGTCTTCGCCTGATGATCATGGAGATCCGACGTCTGACTACACATGGTTGCAGGATTTCTATATAATAAAAGATTTCAGCAGTAGAATTGGTGTATACAGACAAATTTCTATAATTTTTCAACTGTTTAAAAAAAATATGTCCAAAGAAGAAGATGAAGACAATATCTCATTCTCCACTTATATATTATTCTCCGCCTGGCGAGAAGGGGGAGAGATCTTATGAGTTTCTTGATGGATTTTACTTTACTTTTTCCTAATTGATGTCCCATCCAAATTTTGTTTCCTCAATTTTCATATGGCCACATGAATTTCTTTGTTTTAACTCTGCCGTTTATACCTTAAAATGTGTGTAGACGTTAAAAGATATTAGATTGTAACTCATAGCTCTGATCATGAAGGTCACAGACTTCAAGTCAACATGGGCATGACAACAATATTGGCATCAGTATGGGATTTGGGAAATTTTATCATCAGATTTTCAATGGTATGGATGGCTGAAGAGTTGGAGGTTGGAGTAGGTTGAAGCCTGCCATTAAAGTTTAAGGATTTTCTATCTTAATATAAACTGTGCACTTTATATATATATATATATGTATGGGAGATGGTAATCTGGACCAGCTAATGAGTGCCAGGTTAGCATGAAATATGGATATTGGTGATTATTTATCTTTTCTGCGTGTGTGTGGTCATGTGTATCAGTAGTATAAGATAGTGTGGATAGTAAAGAGGCTTGAAAGTCTGAGTTCAAATCCCCTATATTTACAATTAGGAAATATGGCACTTTCATATTTTAGTAATGGCTTGTTTCCATTACTTGGCTACCTCCCATTATATGAAGTACATTACATTTCTATTACTTAATTGATCAGCCTCTTTTTTTTTCTAATTAAATACTTTTTTTAAAACTTAACTTAAAATGTGGTGTGATTCAGAAGATAACTTTTAACTTTAAAAAATATATAAATTGTACACATGCACGCGAATATATAATTTATGACATACATTGAAAAGTAAGTTAAAATTTGAGCACACGTGAAACAAGCATACATACATGCAGATATGCACCGCTTTAGTATGTATATGTTTTTCATTAACAATTCCTGTATTGACAATGAAAATAGTTTTTTTTAAAAAAAATTGGGATTTTGTTTCTTCTTAATATATTATTAAAAAAATTAATAATATGTGTGATAGTAGAATTGATATCTAATACCTAGTTCTGTATTAACTTGTGTAATCTGAATTTTCTGAATGTATTTGCATTAATGCTAGATTAATTAGAATTTGCCATAAAAACTTCTTCATTTCAATGCCAGGCAGTTGTGTATTATCCTAAGAAACTAAGAGAAGCATCGCTTCATCTTAATATAACTATTTCTTTGTTTCTTTTATAACATTTTCATATTTATAATATTTTATAAAAAAAAATTTAACCTTTTATCATAAAAATTATTAAAATCAAATATTTTTTTAATTCTAGTTGCTCTATTGAAAAAAACATTTTCATTGCTTTCAGAATGAGATATTCTGATAATGTTTTATTACTCTGCTCAATCATCTTTTCTCTCTCCTTGAACAAGTACAAGTGAAAACAATTTTTAAATTAAATTCACACAGTAATAGAAAGTTATTTCAAATGTTGATAGTAGTCTAAATAGTTCTGTGCAATGTCTCATATGAATTAAGTACAATCATGTTCATATTTAGCAAATTGATGAAAGTAAGTTGTATTTAAAAAACACAAATCAGAATATGATTTTTTATTTATTGTTTATATTTTTATTTCACAGTTATTTTATTTTAAAATATTTAAAAATTTTAAAATTTATATTTAATTTCATTTTGTTCACTGCCCATGCTTTTATGCAAATGTATGATATATTTTATTGATAAATGTTAAAGAATAAGAATGTACCAATTCTTTGTATTAAAAACATCAATGCATGTATCTCATAAAAATAAAAAGTATCAAAGATATTACAAAACACACAAAAAAGGATTGATTTCATTTCTAAATATACTAATGTGTAAATATTATATCCCCTCTCTCTAATCTCACCGCTCACCTATATAATTAATGGAGAAGGATTTTACTTTAAAATGTCTATGAATTGATAATTAAGTATTGTTTTTCTCAGAGTTATCTATGATTTGCCATTCTCTTTTAATTTGCACACTAGATTCTGAAAAAAATATTTGGCTAATTGAGCTTTTAGATAAACTATATAATTTGGCATAGAAATTTTTTATTATAATGCTTTCATTCTATTACTATTTCATTAAGCTCAGATTATTTTTTTAAAATTGATCTGCTACAAACTCTTGGAAAAATTTAAAAATTATTATAATTTCAGATGTTGATGGCACTGATTATATTTCTTGATTATAACAAGAAGTATCTAAGCACATAAGTGCAAATATATATATATATATGTGTGTGTGTGTGCGTGTGCGTGTGTTGAATTAAATATTTCCCTGGATTGTTATTATAATAAAAAATGGAAATAAAGAGATAATATCCATGTAAGTAAAAATAACTTTTAACTTTTGATGTTGTCAAGAAATTATCAATTACTGCTAATTGACAATCCCTGAGACCAAACCAATTTTTTCATTAAATCTATAATAGCTCTTTTGTTCAAGTTTTTTGCTTGAAGCTTTTTATTGTTGTTTATATATAAACAAACATAATTAATTCTCTACAAAACTATTTTATCCATTAATTTTAATCAGAAGACTTTTTGAAACTAAACAAAATAATAGTATATTAATAAATTATTAATATACTTTCATTAAGTGATTTATGTTAGAGTTGTGAGGGCAATACATTTTACATATCAATTAAACTGTAATAAC
>JAQFVV010000024.1:4316684-4481684 GCA_028023455.1 Epiperipatus broadwayi | reverse complement strand
GCAGCATTCACAGCATTGATGGTTGTTTTAACAATGACCATGTTGCTACATACAAGTGGGGGTTGGTTATTATTTTATCTCTATTTCAAATGTGTAGCAGTTTGTTGCTAAATGTAGCTGGGTGTCGTCTGGTGTTATTGCCATTTAAGAAAGTACATCGGGTGCACCAGTACACATATAAAACAAATGTGGCTGCCCTAATGCTAGATATTGATCTTCCCTGAAAAGCAGCTATTATGTGATTAATGATTGTACCCGGTTTTCTGTAGGTGTTACACATCATCTGTCATGTTTGGTTAAGTGCTACACATTGATAAATAAAGTGGTCCAGTGTCTCTTCTGCTCGATGGCAGAGTCCACAGAAGGGGTCAATAGATATATACATTCTTTTATGATAAAGAAAGTGGGTTTTTGGCAAGGCAATGAGATTGATTTTCATGATAAAATCAAAGTATTTGGGCTCTAGAGCCCAATTTTTATATTCCTTGAGTAGTCTCTTGTTGTTAATTCCTAGCATAGGTTGTATAACATTAGTATCTGCTTCTCTGTTTATTAAACCATAAATATCCCAGTATGAATACTTATGCAAATACTGTTCTTGAATCTTGTCTGTGGTTTTGCATTGGTATATAATGTTGGTGAAAAAGGAACCTTTTGGAGGTGGTCTATCTGTTGGAGTAACTTCTAGCAAGTGGTTAATTTTTGGGTATTTGGCAAGTATTGTGATTATTGAGTTCCTTAACTTTTGTAGATGAAAAATATTGATGTTGTGCAAGCCAAATCCATTTTTTATTAGGGGTTGGCTAAGTTTTTTTGTGGAAATTGCTACTGTTTTTCTGGCCCAAAGTAGTTTATTATATATGGTTTTAATTTTTGAAATGAACCCCTTTGAGAATGAAATAACCGGTACATTGTAAGTTATTTTGTTTGTGATAAGCTGGTTAATTAACTGTACTTTGGAATATAGTGAAAGATATGTTTTGGACAAGGAGTTTATAATTTTTGTGGCTTCTTCTTTAAGTTTATTTTGGATATGGCATCTCATTCCTGTAATTCCCATATGAAATGGGAACCCAAGGAAAGAGTTTGGTTTTGATTTGTAAATTGATGTACATGGTTTACCAGTGTATAGTGACCAGGCTGTGGTTTTTGCCGGATTAAATGTTAATTCATATTTTTGTGAATATTCTTGTAATATCTTTTGGAGTTGTGGTATTTGTTTTTTTGATGTTAGGAATATGGTAACATCATCCATATAGGTGATGCATGTAGTGTGCTGTGTTGTGTCTGGTATCTCGATCCCAGTAAATGCATTTTGTATGCTTTTAATAAGGGGATTGATGTAAAATATAAACAATAGTGAACTAAGAGGGGGATCCTTGGGATATAGATTTGGTGGGTGTGAAAGATGGTGAGTTTCTTCCATTTAAAGTTATATGGATCTCTCTGTTCAGAAGCAGGTTAGCAATTATATATAGATGTGTTCTAGGAATTTCTGTGTCTTTTAGCATTTTTAGAAGTGTGTATATATTGACTGAGTCAAATGCAGCTTCTATGTCAAGCTGCATGACAATGGGTCCGTATTTTTTCCGCTGTTTTACTGTGGTTAGAATTGCTTTGAAGAATAAGGCTGCTTCTGTTGTTGAAGAGTTTTTCTTTGCATATTGTGCTTCGGAGATAAGTGGCATTATATATGGTTCAATTTCATTTTTAATAATTTTCTCCATAATTTTGATCGGCAAAGGTCCCATAGATATTGGTCTGAGGTCTGTAATAGGTGGGATAATTGCTTTCTTTTTATTATATGGTACTATAGCTATTGGATAGACACCCTCCATGGGTTGAATTTGTTGCACTAGATGGTTTGCTAACTGACACAAATATTCTGTTGTAAATTTACTTAGATGCTTTAATACAAACAATGCTATTCCAGGACTACCTGGATGGCAAGCATTTCGAATAGTATTTAGTTTTGTTGTGAATAGATCTTTTGTGAATGGGGTTTTTGTCTCTGGTGGGCCAAACAGATTATGTGGTATTTTATATGGTTGTTTTTCTTGTAATTTCTTTAAAATATTCAAAAATTGGCATAATCATATTGTGTCCTGCATATGTTCCACTATTTGTATATAGTGCCATTGGCACTTTTACATCTGGTTGGTTCCCCAGTGCCCATCTTATATAATCTCTTGTCCAAGTGTGTGGCCAGGTTAGGCATACCTTGCTTTTCTTTATCTTCAGGTAGCTTTTGAGTTCATCGCATGCTTTATTGTATGCATGTGTAAGCTTGAATATATACTGCTGGGTGCAGTGTGATGGGTTAATCATGATTATTCTCTGGTGTAACTGATCTGCCAGAGACAAAAGTCTTGATGGTGGAGGTTGTTTTTTTTGTTATATGGTTTATATTAAAGGACAACATTTCCATAAATGCTAGATATTTCTGGACTGGGTTCAAAGTCATATCTTTGATTTTGTTTAGCATTATGTAGGTCTCAGAGAACAGAAATTCAGGGGTTGAGTAAAACTCTTATTGTTCTTGTAAGTGGAAAGGGTGATATTTGAATTTGGGCACAGTCAATTGTGACTATTTGAGCTGAGTGATCGGAAAAAGTTGAGGGAGTTAGTTTTATTTCAATAAGGTGATGAAGCATTGGAGAATAAAAGCACAGATCAATAAGTGAAGAGAAGCGATTATTGTGGAAAGAGATGGCATCATCTGGCAAAAAACCTTGGCCACTCATTAGTGGTATGTTTATTCTGTGAAGCCAATGTTGGGTATTTTAAATTAAAATCTCCAATTAAGACGGTTGGGTTTGAAGTTGTAGCTAATCTTGAATTAATGTTTGCAATTATGGTATCTATTTTTCTATCCTGGAAAGGCATATATACAAAAACCAGATTTATTGTTATGCTTTTTTGGTTGAAGGTTGCAATTAATAAGTTCATGTCAATATGAATTATTTTTAACATTGTGAATGGGCAATTTCTAGCAATTATGAGTCCAGTGCCAGCTGAGGGAGAGGAAGAGTCTCTGGAGTATGCACAGAAACCTTCCATATTTAAATGTTTGGCTGGGTCAGTTTGTGATCCAGCATAAATTTTTGTCTCAAGTATACCAAGCAAGTGTGGTTATATATCCTTGATCCAATGTTTTAACTTATTAATTTTTGAGGTTGAGTTCAAACCCCTGACATTGATTGCCGCAATTTTTATTTTCAGTATATGTTTTTTGGTCGAGATTTAAATATTAGGGTTGATCTGGTGTTTCTTCCCATTGATTCTCATATTTCATTTCCAGATCTTCATCTGTTTCCATTGTAGTTGTATTGTTGTGATCAGAAAGACTAAGGTTGGATTCTGTTTTGATTTTTTTGGGCCCTCTGTTTTTTTTTTTTTTGGTGGGCGGCCTGGTCTTCTTTGTTCTGTGTCAGCTTTGGTGATTTGAGGCATATTTGGGGTGATAGCTTCCATAATTTCCATTGTTGTATTATTTTTAATATTGAGTGTTTGGTGTGTTATATATATTTTTTCTTGATCACTATTACTGTGTGAGTTTATTTGTTTTTTTATTATCTCTTTTTTATTAGTATCTTTGGTAGGCTGACTTAGATTGTGCGCTGTTTTTTCCATTGCAGCTTCTTGAGGCTATTGACTTTCTGTTTTTTTATCAGTGGGGGTTTGAATTCCATGGGTTGATTTTGTTGATAAATCCAGAATTTCAGGTGCTGGCAATGTGTGTGCAGTTTTTTTATTATTCAATTGCTGTTGATCTGTGGTTTTTTTATTATTTTTTTTTGTTTATTAGTTGTTTTCGTTATCTGTTTTGTACTGTTTGATTCCAGCTGGTGAGCTTCTGTTGGTTGATCTTCAGAGCTCGGTTGGTTTTTCTGGTTGATTTTGGTGTTGCAATCGATTGCTAAGTGTCTGGTTTCACCGCACGCAAAACATCTTGGCCTTAATCCTTTTATGTGAATGGTCAGTATTGCATTCTGGTCAATTATTTGTGTTGGAATATCCTCCGGGTTTACATTGTCATTCAGCTTTATTTTGAAATGAAAGTTGTGGCTGAAAACCGGTATAGGGGTGTCAGATAAGTAGATTTGTTTTATATAAATAGCTTTGCCTAATGACTGTATTAATTTTTGAAAATCCTGAATGGTATATCCGAAGTAAGTGTTTTTAATTATTCTGTTACAATAGTTTTGCAAGCTTTGATCGACTATTATTAGCGTGTAGTTTCCCAAAGTTTTTACTTTAGTTTGAAATCTTGCACACTGATGTTCATCGAAAAATCTGAATTGCAATGTATCGTGAGTTTGGATGCTCTCCAATACTAGAGACTGTATCCCACAATGCTGTTGCTGTCAGCTCTTCATAAAGAAGCTCTCTGGGGAATTTATAAAGTGTTAAATTCCTATCGGTGACAACTAACACTAATGATCTCGGTGAAAAAATTTTTTGGAAAGTTGCGAATAATTTTTTTGGGATGGTGCTGTTGAAATTAACGTTTATTTCTTGCAGTTCATCTTAATTCCATATCGTTGGGGAGGGCTCTTCATTATTGTTTTCTATGAGGTTTAAATTATTTATGTTGGCTTGATTTACCTTCCTAAATCTTGCTGTCTGTGTTAATACTGGACTTTTTTCGATGTTGTGAGGCTGCTGGTTTATTTTTGTTACGTTTGCGTATGTTTTTGCGATAGTCGCAGTTTTCATTTTATCGCCGTTTGTTTGAGCGCAATTTATGTCATTTGCTTCTTGACATGACACCATGCTTGTTTATGACGTTAGAATTTATTTTTTGTTATGAACGACCATATTATTTACTTTTTGCTAGAAAACAACTGTTCAGTAATCAGCCATCACTGTCTTTATCTATCACAGATATATATCCCAGTTTTTAAGTGTGAAAACGATTGGAATAAGGGAAAAAAAAAGATAATTAATAAGACCTTCGTTCTTGATGACTTAGGCATACACGTGCATTATTATTATTATTATTATTATTATTTCATTTTGACTTTTTTTATTTTACTTAATTTAATATGTAACATTATAGTTATACATATATTGCATTTATTTTTGAATTGGGAATCTGAAAAATATTTTTTCAATTATTTGTACTTGTATCATCTTAAAAAAATTGCACTTGTATCTCTATTTATTTATTTATCATATATCTTGAAACAACATATGTTTGATTAATTTTGGTAATTGAAGTCTTTTCTTTTCAAATGGATGAAAATAATAGGCTCAAAAAATATTGAAAGTATGTCACATTTTGACTGTATTCTCACTTTCTTCAGAGCATAGATTAAGTAATTATAAAGAGCTTCTGTTGTTTTGTAGTTGATTGTAAACTTATGTGTGGTCTTTGCAATATTATTTTTGTTTTTCTAATTTATTATAAAAAATCAACATTTGAAAATGATGAAAAGATTTTCCTCCTTCAAGAATATTTTTTTTTAATAATATATAATTTATTTAGTTATCATTTTTATTCATGTAATCCATTGGCATGAAAGAAATTCTATTAATTTAATTTGATTATAACATTTCATTTTCTAACCATTTTCAGTCTTTGGACATACTTAACTATACTGGAATCAAAAATACATTGCTTTGTTTAATGTAAAAGATGACATACTATATACAAATGCTATGACATGTTTTGCCAAATTTAGTGATTTTCATCTGATAATTAATATACTATTTCATCATATCTTTCTGAATATGACAATTTTTTGTTAAGTAATTTTATATCACTGTGCTAATAATCTTTCAAAACCCCTTTAACTTTTATTTTTATTTGTCTGATTATGCCATTCTTCCATGGAATGTTTTTTTATTTATTTATTTTTATCACAGTTTTTCTCTTTATAAAAAGTTATATATGATATAGTATTATAGTTTTTGACTTAAATAATTATAATTTTATTTTTTTTTAAAAAATGAATCTTAATAAATGGCTAAAGGTTTGAACTTAATGAGTTTTTTTTGTTATAAAATATTATTTTATAATTATTTAATTAAAATATTTTGCTAAAAATTTATTTTATATTATTATGTTTTTATATATAATATTTTTAAACATTAACTATTCATTTTAATTTATCACACAATACTAATACTTGCACTATTAGTTATCATAATTATAGATGATAAAATTATAGCATTTATATAATAATATATAAATAAATATAGTTAATTGTATTTATAAGTTGATGTAAGAAAAGTATTAAGACTAATGTTTGACATGAAAATTATTTTAATTTAAGAGGGGGGTGTTAGAATCTTTTAATATGTAATTTTAGTCAATAAACAACAATAGAAATCAATTATGAATGGTTAATGTTGTTGGTAAATTAATATGAATTTTAACTTTCAATTAAGTAAGAAAAGTTTACTCAAAGTGAAAACTATTAAATCTTACTAAGTAAGCAAAATATTTTCAAGATACTTAGTTTTTCAAGCAAAATAAAAGCAAAATCGAATTAAAAACTTTCTTTTTGAAATATTATCAGAAAGTGAAACATTCATTGGAACTGACTACATTCCACCAGTAATGATGACATGTTAATGAAAGATATTTATTTAAAAGGTAAATTTTTATGTGTAAGAGAAAAAACTCATAATGATTCTTGTGGTAACAATTTAGAGATAATTATTCTACTGTTTATTTGATTAAATAGATTGCTCTCATCTTATATTAAAAGAAAATGACAAAAATTTAAATATATTTCTATTAAACTAAGGAGGTTTAGATTAGCTATTAGCTTAATCCTGTTATGGACCCTGATATTTCTGGAGAAAAATATCTTTTTTTTAAACCTATTATAACAGAAAGCATACTGGAAAACAATATCTCATCATGTGTGCAAAAAATCGCCTTGCATTATCACTATAACTAACTGATGAAAAGATAAATTTTATTAGTATACCAAAGATATTAATCATTTTCATTATATAATCCATGAAATCAATGAGAACAGTTTTCAGAAAAGATTTGATTGTTTGAAAAAAAAAAAGAATTTGTATTTTTATTAATATCAAAGACCTTTTGCATCATCCACTGATCTTTAGATGATAGAACACAGACAGACTTTTAATTGAAAGAGTTATTGTTTTGTGTCTATAGAGATGTCATTGGGTTGTTTGTCTCTGAACATATAATTATCACTCAATGAGATTTGATGAATAGATAGTCATTTTTCTTAAAAAATTTGAGTTATAATTGAAATGATTCTGGAGACCTGTAGAGATGCCAGTAAAACCTGAGTCAGAGAAATACAAAAAATTCTAGATTTAACAGATTTGATAGTCAAATCTCAAATGATAGTAGAGAATTGTATGATTTTTAAATTTGTTTGAAAATAATATTTGGTGAAGATCTTAAACAGACTTATCATATGAATAAACAAAATAGTATTGTATGATAAAACAAAAGATTGATGTATCTTCCAAAGAAGCAATCTAAATTTTTGATGAGTGTGATGTTAGCTCTGATTAATGTCAGTGTGCAAAAGTGAACCCTCCAATGAAGTATTTACTATGTAATTAATGATTACCTTCTACAACAATAGAACATGAAAATAAAAACTAGATATTAAAATCAAGAATGTTTATAATCTGAGGCATGGCAGCAGTGAAAGGAACCTGAATAGAGAACACAAGAAAAATAATAAAAAAATAATTAATAAAAGTCTGATAATGGATCCAAGGCATTTACCAAATTATATAGTATCATAAAACTGAAAATTAACTTATCCTTTAACTATTGCAAGCATGCTTGAATAGATTTAATGTGCAGTAAATATGAAATGCCAAGCAACTGATATTTTAATTCTGAAAAAAAAAAAAAAAACATTAGTTGTGAACATTATTACACATTTGCATCTAAATTAATTATACAATTATCAATAATTTTGTCAAAATTATTTATTTCTGCAAATATATTTAATAATTTTTTTATTCTCAAAAGTATATATCTTTTTATAGATAAGGGATGTTTTTTTTTTATATTTTGTAGTTAATTCTGTTTTGTACTCTATAAATATTGTCCATAGTTGGAAAATTAGCAAAACTTTTTTTATGAAATAATTAATTTTTTAATAATATTTATATAACACATCACTGTGTGTATTAGATGTTTTTAGTTATGGGAAAAGTCACTTTATATATATACCAAAACAGTGTCATATATCAATATAAATAAATTTTCTATATTTGATTTTTTTGTTTAAAGTTACAATTGAATACACTAAATAAGGTGAGTATGAGAAATAAAATTTCGTGAAAATTCATTGTATAAAATATTATCATTTTACATTATTATTTAATTACTTGAATTTTATATAAGCAAATTATTAGTTTTTCTTTAATTTATTTTTAAAATAAGTTGCAAGTTGAAGGTTAAATTAATAAATATTTTTGCAGCATTGAGAGGTTAAAACTCTCATTGTCTTCACCAAACTATGTATTTGATTAATTAGAACTTTAAAATTTTGGCAGAATATATATGGATCAATCAGCAACATTTATACATTTGCATGTGAAGCTGTTTGCCTTTATTCAAAAAACAGACTTTATTTTATGACATTCTCCTTATCAAGCTACATAAAATTAAATCATACATATAAACTTTAGGATTACTATTAATAATAATTTCACCAGTACAATTTCACCAGTACAAACAAAATAAGATTTTATTTTGACAGAAAACCTTATAACTTACAATTTATTAGTGTATTATACCCTAAAAATATAAATTATGGCTTTGATCATATCCTATTATACAAATTTATTTACTTTATATTTTGTAAAACAAAGAATGCAAAATGTTTTTCGTTATATATTTGTTCAAATCTTTATTAATTGTATGAAAGTAATCTATGATAGTTTTAAAAAAGTGATTATTTATTATAAAACAAAAACAAAAAAACTGAATTAATAGCAACAATAAATAAAAACAAATTTTTATTCATATTTTTAAAGTTTTTTTCTTTTTTAAGTGAAATTGGACCTTTTTTAAAAAAAAATGGAAGTGTAAACAAATTTCTGTTATAACTTATTTACGTTCTGTTTTTCCTGCAGATATTTTTAATATTTCTAAATCATTGATTTAATGTTAATTTACATCTGTCATCCCATCTTACAATTTTAATTTCATTAATATATTATCTGTTTACATTATTAATGTATTACAAGAATTATGCATTATTAATAATATTAATTTTCAAGTTTCTTCATATTACATGAAAATTGATTTTCTCTTTTTTTCTTTTACAATATATATGTATATCTTTTAACTACTTGATTACATTTATATGAATAATAATGAAAAATTATGATTTAAAAATGCTTATTTTTAATGCCCCTTTTTCACACAATTAATTTTAAACATTCTTTGTAAAAAAATTAATTATTAAACTTTTCAAAATGGGTTGTCTTTTTGACAAAATATTTATGTCTCATCACTGTATGACAATTTATAATATTTAATTATTAAATTGATAAGTAATTAGATTCTACTTAGTTTGGGTTGATAACTTTATAAAGTTTCAGATATGAAAACACATTGTATTTATGGATTTTTTTATAGTAGCGTTGTAATAGTTTGCAAAGAGTTTTGATTATTGCAGATATGATTTGATTGAAGAAATGTATCTTTTTTTGCAAAAATAATAATAATATTTACTAAGGCTGTAATCTCAAAATGTGAGTGTAAAAATGCGATAGTAGGGACCCTACTATCACATTTTTACGCGCACATTCTTGAGGTTACAGCCTTAGTAAATATTACTTACATAATCAATGTGCGTTTAAAGAAATTTATAATTACAAAAATAATAATAATAATTGTGAAGATTACATTATTTATAATTAGAAATTAAGGAAGATAATGTTTTAGTTCAGATTTTTTTTTTTTCCTGCATTAAATATAATTTAAATTAATATATATATATTTATATATATATATATATATATATATATTACAGAATATTTTTATAAACTAGATTTCACTGGTACTGATTACATATATTTTTAATGCAAATGTTATTTTTAATTTGGACATATCACTTTTGATCAGTATTGATGCTTTTATTCAGCTTTAGCAGACAATTCTAAAAACTTGTTTTTATTATATTTATTATTTTTAATTGCAAAAGATGTCTATAATGAAAAGTAGCAGCTTCTAAGCAATTTTCCAGGAAAAATATTAATATTTTAATTCTGTAATTATTGATTTAAATTCTTTAATTTGAATGTTTCAGAAGTTTCAATCTTTAAAAACTTTTTTAATACTGTGTTGCCTAGGAAGACCTATTTAAAAAAAAATAGGATCCCCATAAAACCCTATTCTGTTATTTCATTTCAGAAAAAATAAATATTTTATTTTTAGAAAAAAAGAATTAGAAAAAACAATATTATTTCTGTTATAATAAATAATTTTAATCATGAGTTTCAATATAAGCTTAAATTAAGTTCTCCAAAATGCCAATATTAGTCAACAAACCTGTGTTGTCATGACTTAAATAAATATGATTTTTCAATGTGATCAGAGGTTAACAAAAAGAAAGCAAACCTATGATTTGAATGATATAATAGAGAATTGCTTGCAAATAAAAAACAAACAAACATGATCTTACCAATTATTTTAATAATCTTTTAAAATCTAATGATTTTTAAGTTTAAAAAGATCTATCTATTAGTTTTTTTAAGTTAATTATTTAATGTATGAATGCTTTAATGGGTTCATTTATTTCTAAAACCACCCTTTATTTTAATCATATACTCATTTGATGCAAGTCCAAAACTTTTATTTGTTAAACTTCCATATGCAGTTATTTAAATGCAGTAGACATTTTTACTAATGTTGAATGCTTTTTGTGCTCTTTGTCATGAAATTTTTGTAATTGTTACTAATGTATTAAAAATTTTCTGCATGCATATAGTATGATTCTATTGTTGAATATCAATAAACCTCTAACTCAATTATATACACAAATCTATGTGCTTTGATAAATATATTTTCAAATGTTCTGCACAATATGTCACCAGTTCCAGACTAAACAGCAATCATTATTAATAGTGGTACTCATTTATTCATACAAAGAGTTTTCAGTTTTTGCTGAAGTTTAAATCTGAGTTTACATGATCTCCTGTAACTAAAGTTTTTGGATATGTTTTATGAATTATTCTCATAAAAGTTAAATCAGTAGAGTGCTTTTAAGGAATACATATAAGTCATTGAAATGCTGGTTATTCCACTACTAAACATTACTCTGTGATCATTTTAGTTTTTAGCACAACCATGTATTATCATAGATTGGTACACAGAAATATCATGACCATACTATGTTTTTTGATAATTATAATCATGAAAAGTGAAAAATTTTAGTTATGTTCAGTGATAGTGACTGTAAAATTCTTTCAAAGCTGACATACGTCAAATATAAAAAAAACATATTTCAAGCAATCTGATTCTCTAGATTCATTGATTAAAAAGAATAGATGCATCATCTAAGCATTTCAATTTTATTTTTTGAAGTCAGTCAAAAAGTTGAACAAAATAAATACATTCCTCCATTTGTATGCTCAAACTGATTTTCTCAGAGCTATTTCATTTGGATTTGAATAGTTTCAGTGAAGATCCCAAAATATCAGACAATTCATAATTGAAAGTTTAGATGTCCTAGGATATATGATATTGTATTATTTGTTTATCAATAAGATTAAATGTGTAAACTTTTAGGATAAGTTGTATAACTAATAATGTTTTATTTATAATAATTCTTTTTTAAATATATATTTTGAAAGGCTGTTAAATATAGTGTTATTTTTAAAAAAATGAATAAAGGCATAAATGTATCCTTTTTTTATTAACCTCTATTTTATATACAGCTGCATTTTTATACTATTTTTTTTTCTGAATAATATTTTCATTTTTGGGGTGTTTCTTTTCCTACCATGTGCATTAAACTTTAAGTTTACTTAATTTACTTTGCTAATATAGCCAGGATTACTTCATTTTCATTGGATTACATAAAATTTCATCATTCATTTGAACAAAGGTCATATATAATCTTGAGAACCCCAATTCATTCTTTAAAAAAATTTAAGTAGATTATTTTGTTTTTTGTTCTAGTGGAAAATATTACTCACTTTGAGATGTTGCTAGTAATAGTAATTTTTCTCACAAATTCTTTATCCACATCATTAATTGTTTACATCTTTATTTCCTGCAATAATTGGCTAAAACAATTATTTTTTTCTAAGTTTTTGGACTTAAATATGATTTTTATTTCAACTTATTTTAATTATTTTCTATTTATTTTACATTTTTAGATTTAAAAGAAAACATTCCTAATAATCTAATCTAGATTCTCATAATTGATGCAACAATAATGCACCCTTAATTTTTTTTAGATATGGATATTCATTTCACTTGTTTGTAAATTTTATAATTTACTTTTCTTAGTCACACTAAGAAATTAATAAATATTTCATATAAGCTCATCTTTACAAATTTCTTTTATTCTTATTAGCAGCCACTCATAAATTAATATAGCACTCTAATTTATAAAGAAAAAGAAACAGAGAGAAAAAAGCCAAAGAATAAAGAGTTTGAAAATAAGTAAATAAAGAAAAGAAAAGATATTGTAGTCAGAATTGTTGTATATTTAATTAAGTAATAGCCATGTAGTTACCTAAACACACAATTCAATTGTCATAGTTAGTGCAATGAATTGATCTATGAAATCAAAAGTCACAATGACTGATTGTTGTAAACTAACCTAAATGAAAGATGCCAGTATGATTAAATAAAATGGAGAGACTCTGAAAGAAAGACTAATGATAAATCTTAATAATTATTAGTGTGACAAAGTTGTCAAGTTATAAATAAAGAGAATGAAAATAAAACATCAACAGCATGCATTCACATATATACCATTCTAATATATATTCATGTGTCATATATTTGAAGGAATAATGGTTTCAGGCTATATTTTGCATTCTCTAATAAAATATACAACCCACAATTGTTTTCTAACTTCAATTTATAATAAATGCTGCAATTCTGAGTGGTTTATAAATATCATTTATTCATATCTTAATTTATATAAAATAATTAATTCTATATATCAATTATTTTTAATTTTTTATATTTAATTTTCTACTTATTGCCAATACAAGTATATGTTTAATTAAAACTATATAAAATAATGCCAAGTGCATGAAAATTATTCAAAATGTTTTATTCCTCTCATATAAAACATATTAAAATACAATTACTTACATTTGTATCCATGACATAGTTTTTTACAAATAATTCAGAATTGTTTTAAATACATGTTATTTAGTGATAATTCACTTTTAAGATTAAATAATTCTGTATAGAAATGCTTCATTTGAATTAAAGTTTATCTATTTTTTATTTGGATTAATATTTTATTCATGTATGATTTTATTGCATATTCTGAAAAAAATTATTCCATATTGATCTTTAAATTTGTTAAATTATGATGAAAATGTTTTGTTTACTTTCAAGGGAAAATATATTATTTCTTTAATTCTATTTGAAAATAATTTAGGTACTTGTGCAATTTTTGTAATTTGTTGTTTTTTAAAACGAAAAATGCAGTGGATTGGGAATATTTTATTTGATATTTGCCCGTTGTGAGAAATTTTTTGAAGTATATTAAATTTCAAATTGTGTCCTAATTTATTACAATTTTTAAAAATGGAAATGGGATATTCATCATCATCATCAACCATTATCAATCCACTGCAGGATGAAGGTCTCTCCAAGTTTAATCCATCTTCTCCGATCTTTAGCTTCTCTTCTCCACAACACCCCTGCACATTTTCTTATTTCATCCATCCATCTCACATGTGCTCTCTTTCTGCGTCTTTTACAATCTCTTGGAATCCAGTTTAAAATTTCAATTGTCCATCTATTATCATCTCTTCTAGCAATATGTCCAGCCCAACTCCATTTCAATCTTTTAAATTTTTTCAATAAGGTCAGTAACACCTGTTTGTTGTCTTACCCATACATTGCGTTTTCGATCTCTTCTTGTTACTCCCAACATACATCTCTCCATACTCCTTTTAGTCGTCTGAAGTCTCTGTATTGCTCTTCTATTAAGTGTCCAAGTCTCAGATCCATAAGTAAGAACTGGTAAAACACATTTTTTAAAAACCATCCTTTTCAAACACATAGGCATATTTCCTTTTAGTATCAAGTTATTTCTACCAAAAGCACTCCAACCAAGTTTAATTCTATGGTTAATTTCCTCCATTATGTTTCCATCTGTATTAATAATCTGACCAAGGTATTTGTAATTGTTAACTTCTTCTAATTCTTCATAATCAATCTTTATTTTCATATTTTGAGCAAATCAATTAAACATTACTTTAGTCTTTTTAACATTTATCTTTAGTCCTACTTTTCTACTTTCATCTGCTAACTCCTGCAACATTTCCTGCAGCTCTGAAGCATTATTTGCAAAAACAACTACATCATCTGCAAAATATAAATGACTTAAATACTCTCCATTTACTTTCACTCCTTTAGTTTCCTATTTTAATCTACAAAATACTTCTTGCAGCACTGCTGTAAAGAGTTTTGGAGATATGGAGTCACCTTGTCTTACACCTTTCTCAATGTTGATTTTTCCAGTATCATTATGTAATCTAATTGTTGCTGTTGCATTTTTATAAATATTCTTTAAAATATGGCAATATCCTGGATCTGTTTTAATCACTGAAGAAATGTGTATAGAATTGAATGCCTTTTCATAATCTACAAATCCAAAACATAATGACAACTCATATTCGTTTGTCCTTTCTATGACTTCTCTCAATACCTGGATATGATCTATTGTACTAAAACCACTTTTAAATCCAGCTTGTTCTCTTGGTTGGTGGAAATCCAAAGTTCTCTGTAGACGAGTTGTAATTATCTTGGTAAAAATTTTATATAAAACTGATAAAAGGCTGATAAGTCTGTAATTTCTAATATCTTCTTTATCATCTTTTTTAAATATTAATATTATTACTGCATTCTTCCAATCTTCCGGTACATCTTTATCATTTAGACATTTGGTATATAACTTTGCTAAAATTGTTTCTATTTCTTCACCTGCTTCTTTTAATATATCAATTATAATTCCATCATTTCCTGGAGCACTCCATATGTTCTTGTCATTGCAGCTGTTATTACTATGTGATTATTCATATAGTATACGAACATGGATGGGCTGCTCACCAACACGCATTAGCCAGCGTGGTGAGTTTATTGGCTTTTTACCTCTGAGTTTAAGATCAAGAAACACCATGGTCTTTCTTCTCAGTGCCTGATAAGGCAGAATGAATGTTTGTGTAAATGATAAATATTTTTCCAATACATATATACAATTATGACAGACAAAAATAAATCATGTCCCTTATTTCCAGGAAGCTGTAAAGTCACCAACCAAGGCAGTGGTTGGTGGCTGAGGTAGAGGGTGCTAAGAATCCCCTGATTGTGGACTCAGGCTGCCATTTGATGATGACTTTTATTTAGGTACTTACAACTGCAGATCACTTTCAAGTGAAGGAAGATTTCAAGAGTTAGAAGAAGAATATCTTATATTAAATGGGACATTATTGGACTTTGTGAAGTTAAAAGAAAAGGTGAAGAAACAATTGATTTAAAAAGTGAACATGTACTCTACTATAAAGGCACAAATATTGGAAATACAAGTGGAGTAGGATTCATTATAAATAAAAAATGGAAGAATAACATTGTGGAGATTGATGGTGTATATGACAGGGTGGCAAGATTAGTTTTACAACTTAATAGCAGATACCAAATCCAGATAATTCAGGTTTATGCTTAAACAAGTTCTCATAGTGATGAAGTAGTAGAAGATTTTTATATGGATGTACAAAAGGCTTTTGATCAGAGTAAACAACATTTTAAAATTATTATGGGAGACTTTAATGCTAGAATTGGTAACAAATTAAAGATGAAAATGCTGTAGGTAATTTTGGTTATGGTAATAGAAATGAGAGAGGACATAGACTTATGGAGTTTGCAGAAAAAGAAAAACTTTATATTATGAATTCTTTTTTTGAGAAAAAAGTTAAAAGGAAATGGACATGGAAGCATCCAAATGAAGGTACAGCAGAATTGGATTATATTTTGACTAACAGAAAATACATATTTCAAGATTGTAATGTTCTTAATAAATTTAACACAGGAAGTGATCATTGATTAGTAAGGTGTAAGTTACGTGTTAATGTAAAACTAGAGAGACAAAAATTATTAAGAAAAACAATATTTACAGTTGATATTCCTAATCTTCAGAAACATTCTAATGAATTTAAATTAGAACTTACAAATAGGTTTCAAGTGTTAGGAGATTTTGAACATGATTCAGATTTGAATGAAATTAATATGAAAATAACTGATACACTTTTAAAAACTGCAACAAACATAGCTGGTAGAAAAAAGCAGCAATTGACTAATAAAATTTCTACTGAGACTAGAGAATTTATGAAGAAAAGAAGGAATATGAAGATATACAAAAATGATGTATTAAAAAGAATTGAATATCTCAAATTTTGTAAAATGGTACGGAAAAGAGTTGAAAATGATATAAGAAAGTATAACTGTGAAATAGCAATGAAAGCTGTAGAAGAAAATAAAAGTCTCAAAAATGTTAAACAACATTTTGGTATTGGTAGGAAATTTATATCTGCAATAAGAAAAAAAGATGGAATTATTACTAAAAAGAGAGATGACATCATGAAATTGGTAGAAGATTTTTATCAAGAATTATATAGTAATAAAGAACAAGTACCTCCTATATCTATTACATCTTCCGAATTGCCCAGAATTTTAAATGAAGAAGTGAGACATGCAATTAAGTGTATGAAGAATGGGATATTATTTACAGTTTAATAGTAATTCTTTTTTATTTAAAACAAAATATAATCATGATGAAACTTTAACAAAACAAATTTTATTAGGTTTTAAATATTTATAATTGCAAAAAAAGGATATATATTAAAAATGGATTATAATTTTATAAACTTATTAAATTTTTCAGATTGTTCATATATATATATATATTATTATAATGGTTAAGTTAAATAATGCTAAACATCAAAATGTAGATTTCTTTGTTTCTCAATTTCTAATATGACTAACTATTTGAATTTTTTTGCAGAATATTTTTTTTAAAAGTGAGCAACATAATAATCTCTATCAATAAATATAATTTTTTAATGAACATTTTCTCATCAATTTCTTAATTCTGCAGATAGAATTTATATATTTCTGGCAGAATATGATTCTTAGATATGCTTTGAAGTCATAATTTTAGTGATAAAGGTATTTATTTACAAATTAATTTTTAGTATTGGCTAGAAAATTCTGTTAGACAGATTATGTTTCCATTCACTCTATATTATTTCAAGCTATAAATCAAATAGCTTTACATTGATAGTATATTACCCAATGCTTAAATTATCATTTTTATCTTTAAATCACTTAATTCACTGTGGCAATATGAAATACTTCATCTTGGGATGCTAATATATTGTTCTTTATTGAATATATATATATATTTTATTTCTGTTCTAAACAGTTATCATGATAATCTGAAAATTTGTATCTCATTTCAATAGAATACATTCAGACTAAAATATTTTCATGTATTATACTAAAGAAGATGAATCCATTTCTTAATGATAAACTTATTCATATAAATTTTATTATGTCTAATCATTATATGATATAAACTATTCTTTCTTGTAGAAAATAGTTGTGTATGCCAAAGGTAATCCTTATTAATCTGATATTCTTTATGGTAGATTCATAGTGTGTCTGCAAGAAATGTAATCTTTATACTCTTATTCGCAACTGTTAAAATTTCTCAATTATTAATTAATATACATCTTAATCAGTTCATAGGAGTCATTTTTCCCACTGAACAATTATTCAAACCTTACCAGTATTTCAAATAACAAGAGATTTAGTACAAGTTCATAACTATTTTCAGCATTGCTTCTCTGATTAAAATAACTTTTTAACTTCAGGATTTATATAGGAGCTTGGATGTGATTAGCTACAAGAAATGAATCCATCCGTCAGTCTGAATGTATTGCTAAATCTCTTTTTATTTAGGTAGCTATTGATAATTTTTTATATCTTATAGATTTATCTATGTTTTCAACATGTCATCTGTACATTTGAATACCCATGCTTTTTTTTTTTTGGCAAAAAAACTTATATCAATAAAACATAAATTATAATATATCCTGAATCTTAGATATTTCTCATTCTATTTAAATTAGACCAAATAGTGAGATTCATGATTGTAAGTGCTACATCTAAAGCATTTTTGATTTATTTATCTCTGATGTTCTATTGTGAACCACTTTGTCACTGAATTAAAAGGAAATTTACATCTTCCTATGGTGTACCTAATTTCAGAAAACTGAAAGTACCAGTGTTTCAAATGATGTTCATTTCATAGATCCTAAGCCATATGCCCTATATAATTTTATTTTGATACTCTAACACTGAGTTTAATTATAAAATTTAGTAAATTTTTGTGCCAAGTGTACTTTCAATGCTTTCACATCATATTCATGGTTAGTCCTCTGAGAACATTAATTTTTTGCTGATTTGAATGCTATTTGATTTTTGGTTTATTAACAACAAAATTAATATGGAATGAACCAAAAATCAAATAGCATTCAAACATCAAAAAAATTAATGTTTTCAATAGACTAACAATGGATATAATGCAAAGGCATTGAAAGTATATTTGTTACAGTAAATTAAACAGTGTAATATTTACAATATATATATATATATATATATATATTGTAATGGTCCAGGGACTCTCAGGGTCCACATTTGTCTATGGTTGGAACTAGGATCTTCAGGTAGGATGCTGGAATGACACAATGAAGTAAATAATCAATGATTGCATCTGCTTTCAATTGATTAGATCTAAACTTATTTATTAAATATAGATACAATTTAGGTTAGTTCATCCACCTCACACACTTTTTTTGGTTCCATTATGCCCCAGTATTCAAACCCAGGGAGAATTTGCCTTTGACTCTTTTAACAGGGATGAACATATACATGTAGCAACTTCCACATCTTTATATAGGTTACGACTAGCATTATTGGTATTCAATTTGTTATAGAACTAGTATATAAGAGAAAAAGATTTGTGTGTACATATTAAAGCTGATAGTTGACTGTTGAATGCAAAGTTGAATCAATAAATCAGAGACTGGAATAATGCAAACACATTGTTTTACATTTATTTAAATATGACAAAACAAATTAAAAATAATATATTTTCTCAACAATAAAAAAAAAAAATTGCATGTGTCAAGTAATGACCTCTACCACATCATCCATTAAATAATCTTATGGTTCCAATCCCTTTTACCTGATGATAGAAATCCTTGATGACACTGATTATTTACAAGATTCTTGGAAATAAAATTTAAAAAAATATTAAGATTATAAAATAAACGTGATACTGGCTATCTATATTAAATATCCATTCTTATATATGTACAGTAACATCATTGTTTATCATTGGTTGAAGACATATCACTCGATTAGGTCCTTTAAACTAAAGTATAAGTCACTATTGTCACAAATAAGAATATGTATATATATATACAAGGTAGTTAGTTAAGCATTCAAACTGAAAACGAACATATAACGATTGTTAATTAAGAAAAAAAAAAAAACCTTGAACTCTGTCCTGTATCAAGTGTTTGTAATGTAATTTGAAATAAGAAATGCCATTCATGTGGCTGACCAGATGTTGTGTCACTATAGAGAGAAGGATAGGCCTAAACTTTATTTACCATAGTAATAATAAAAAAGTATATAACTAAATTTAACCATCCCCCTTTTTTCTATCCACATTACTAATGGAATTTTCCAAAGCACAAGCTGTGAAGTTCACACTCCTGAGTATGAAAATAAAATAACAATTTCAAAAAAAAAAAAAATAAAGAAAAATTTACAATCATAATCATATGATAAAATTCAATGGTTGAATTCAAGTTCATCAATCATCCTTATAATATTTCATGAGTTTTGGCATGAAAGTCTTTGATAATATAGTTCAGTTCTTCATATTGCTTTTCTCTGGTAAAGGATTGTTCATGTAGCGATGTCTCCTTGCATCATTGAGAAAACACGCATGTTGACTCTTAATTGATCTATCTCTTGATTTTCCTGCATACATCTCAGGTTGGACAATAGGCATTTTCTTAGGCATTTTCTTAGCTGTATTATTAAACCAATGGAAATTTCACACAGTCATGTTAGGGAAGAGAGCGATCAGATACTACAGCATGCCTGTTTTACCCCATATGCATCTTACAGTATCTTATAAAATTGTTTGAATTCATAAACTATAATTTAATATTGAATAGTTTTTTTTCTCTGTTAGATAAACCAATCCATAATTACTTTTGATTACTAGCAATGTCTGTGTTCTCTTCTTCTGTTGATATTGAAAAAATATTCAAGTTTTTTCATTAACAATTTGAAAATAAATTTTATTATGCACAAATTTATATGAATTTTTTTAAGTTCACTTAATAAACTATTGTTTTTAATTTGACGGGGGTTTTATATCACCATGTCTAATTAAAAATAATTATGATTTTGAACAACATTCTCCATTTTCCTGCATTCAAAATTCCTATTCAGTTGATGTTAAGTTTTTATAGCAAAAGCATTATTTTCAAAGAAGAATGATTTAAAATTGATTTTTCTTTTATATTATCCTTGATTTCCATTACCCGGTGTATTAAAATCCTCATTTCCTTTTAAATCGATGTAGCTGCTTATTATTGTATTTATATTATCAATGAAACAATTTATTAAAAAATAATATTAGAATTACGATTTTATTTTCATACTCAGTTTCTAGCAACTAAACTTGACATCAAGGTCATCTCAAGTTTGCTTAGTTTCAATTTGCATCACGTAATATTATTTGGTTTTAAAACATATAGCACAATCTATCTAAGTTTGTCTAATAGTGTATATATATATATAGATTATTTCTTTCTATTATTTTTCTATATTAATAATCGACTAAAATTATATATATAATAATCTACCATGACTTTGTTTTGTTCAAATGATACCAAATGAGCATAAGCATATATATATATATATATATATATATATATATATATATATATATATATATATATTTATATATATATATATATATATATATATATATATATTCTCAAAATAGTGAAATAACATCCAGGCGATTTGCACGGGTTTTAGATGGGTTCAAATTAAAATGTGGGCTAATTTTTGTTGGCATGATTGAGTTATAGCTACCCTTACAATATATATGTATATGCAGCTTCAGAAAAAAGTTTGCTGTTAAATGAAAGGAGACCCTTTGATTCTTCTAGGAGGCTTTAAAGGAACTGAGTAGGGCAAATTTTTAAGATTTTTTCATATATTCTTGTCATTTCAGCTATTATCACTACATTAGGATTCATATAGTATATGAACATGGATGGGCTTCTCATCAACATGCATTAGCCACCATCATGAGTTTATTGGATTTTTACCTCTGAGTTTCAGATCGGAAAACACCACAGTCTTTCTTCTCACTTGCCTGATAAAACAGAATGAATGTGTGTGAAGGAAAATTTGTATCTAATAGATATTTACAAATGATGATAGATAAAAGTTAATCATGACCTTTATTCTCAATTGGCAGTCAAGTCACCAGCCAAGGCAGCAGTTAGTGACCAAAGATGGAGGATGGTAAGAATCCTCTGATTAAGAACCCAGGCTGCCAATTGATGATGACTTTTTATTTAGGTACTTATAACTGCAGATTACTTTCAAGTGAAGGAAAATTGCAAAAATTAGAACTGTCTCATATTAAATGGGACATTATTGGATCTTGTGAAGTTAGAAGAAAAAGTGAAGAGACAATTGATTTAAAAAGTGGACATGTATTCTACTACAAAAGCACAAATATTGGAAGTACAAGTGGAGTAGGATCCATTATAAATAAAAAGTGGAAGATCAACATTGTGGAGATTGATGGTGTATCAGACAGGGTGGCAAGATTAGCTATTCAACTGAATAGCAGATATCAAATACAGACAATTTAGGTTTACACTCCAAACAAGTTCTCATAGTGATGAAGTAGTATACATTTTTATATGGATGTACGAAAGGCTTTTGATGAGACCAAACAACATTTTAAAATTGTTATGGGAAACTTTAATGCTATGATTGGTAAACAAATGAAAGAGAAATAGGTAAATTTGGTTATGATAATAAAAATGAAAGAAAGCATAGACTTGTGGAGTGTGCAGAAAAAGAAAAATTTTATATTATTTTTTTTGTTGAGAAAAATATTAAAAGGAAATGGGCATGTAATCATCCAAATGAAGGTAGGTAGAGCAGAATTTGATTATATTTTGAGTAACAGAAAATACATATTTCAAGATTGTAATATAAATTCAACACAGGAAGTGATCATTCATTAGTTAAATGTAAGATATGTGTTAATGCAAAACTAGAGACAAAATTATTAAGAAAACACAATGTTGATGGTTGATATATTTCTAATCTTCAAAAACATTCCTATGAATTTAAATTAGAACTTGCATAGTGTTTTCAAATATTAGCAAATTTTGATTATGATTCAGATTTTACTGAAATATAATAGAAAATAACTGATACACTTTTAAAAACTGCAATAAAGATAACTGCAATTGACCAATAAAAATTTTATTTTGATTAGAGAATTTATAAAAAAAAATAAAAAGAAGAAGAAGAAATAGGAAGATATGTAAAAATAATGCAGTAAGAAGGATTGGATATCTTGAATTTTGTAAAATGGTATGAAGAAGAGTTGATAATGATATAAGAAAGTATAATTGTGAATTAGCAAGGAAAGTTGTAGAAGAGAATAAAAGTCTCAAGAGTGTAAAACACCATTTTGGTATTATTAGGAAACATATCTGCAATAAGAAAAAAGATGAAACTATTACTAGAAAGAGAGATAACATCCTGAAATGGATAGAAGAGTTTTATCAAGAATTATATAATAATAATGAACAAGTACTTCCTACAACTATTATATCTTGTGAATTGCTCAGGATTTTAAATGAAAAAGTGAGAAATAATTAAATTTATGAAGAAGGGAAAAGCTTCAGGTAATGATGGAATTATAATTGGTATTTTAAAAGAAACAGGTGAAGAAATAGAAAAATGTTTGGCAAACTTATATACCAAATGTCTAAATGGTAAAGATGTACCAGATGATTGGAAGAATGCAGTATTAATATTTTTAAAAAGCTGATAAAGAAGATATTACATATTACAGACTGACTAGTATTTTATAATTTATACAAAAGTTTTAACCAAGGCAATTACAACCCATCTACAAAGAACTTTGGATTTCAACTAACCAAAAGAACAAGCTGGATTTTTTTTTTTTAAATAATGGATTTATTGGAACTTTAGATACAAAAAAAAATTACAGAAGAATTGATTGTCTTGAAACTGTGGAGCTAGGAGTCTCTAATCCATTGGAGTTCAGGGTATTTCAGTTAAAGTCTATGGAAAATTCAGTCTTGTAAAATTTACCAATGTCCAGGATTCTATATTTAGCCATTAAGGGGCTAACATGTGATCTCTGAGGCAAAAGCTTTTTAAAAGTTTTATGAAATATTCCAGTATATTTAGATTTGAGTCACTGAAAATGTATTTACATCTGACAAGCCAGATTGCAAAGGAAAAAAACAGTCTGATTCTTGCAAAAAAACTGACTTTATGGCATTCTGTATAAATAGGACTTCTCTGTAATCACAGGAGACCTTTTCATTGATGAACATCCTAACTGGACCAAGAGCTGGACTTGTATGCATGATATGAGCGATGGTTTCATCTGCCAAAGAATACAGCTGATACTGGGAGTTGAGATTGTTGAAGCCAATGTTTCACTGGTAGAGAGGAGAAGTTGCATTGCAGCAAAATGCTCGATTTAAAAGTGGTTTTATACAGTAGATCATATCCAAATATTAATAAGTTATAGAAATGACCAATGAATATGAGTTTCCATTATGCTTTGGATTTTTTTGATTCTATAATCATTTCTTCAGTAATTAAAGCATTGGATCATCAAGGTATAGAACTAGGATATTGTCATATTCTGAAGAATAGTTAAAAAATGCAATATCAACAACTAGTTCACATAATGGTACTAGGAAGGGTATAAGACAGGGTGATTCCATATCTCCAAAACTTTACAGCACTGCTGCAAGAAGTATTTTGTGGATTAAAACAGGAAAGTAAATAAGTAAAAGTAAATGGAGATTATTTAAGTCATTTAGGTTTTGCAGATGGGATAGTTGTTTTTTTAAATAATGCTACAGAGCTTCAGGAAATGTTGCAAGAGTTATCAGATGAAAGTAAAAAAGTAAGATTAAAGGTAAATGTTAAAAATACTAAGTTATGTTCAATGGATTTTCTCAAAAGATGAAGATAAAGATTGATTATGATGAGTTAGAAGAAGTTAATAACTAAAAATATCTTGGTTGGATTATTATTACAGATGAGAACATAACGGATGAAATATTAAACTTGGTTGGAGTGCTTTTGATAGAAATAACTTAATATTAAAAAGAAATGTGTGTGTGTGTTTGAAAAGGAAGGTTTTTAATAAATGTGTTTTACCAGTTTTTACTTATGGATCTGAGACTTGGACATTTAATAGAAGAGCAATACAGAGACTTCAGATCACTCAAAGAACTATGGAAAGTTGCACATTAGGAGTAACAAGAAGAGATCAATAATGCAATACAGGGGTAAGAGAACAGACAGGTATTATTGACATTGTTGAAAGAATTAAAAGACAAGTGGAGTTTGGCTGAACATATTACTAGTTGAGATGATAATAAATGGACAATTGAAATCTTAAACTGGATTCCAAGAGATTATAAAAGGTCCATATACATATAAGATGGTTGGATGAAATAAGAAAGTGTGCAAGGGTGATGTGGATAAGAGAGGGCAGAGATTGGAGATTGATTGAACTTGGAGAGATCTTCATCTTGCAGTGGATTGATAATGGTTGACAATTATGAATGGTGATATATATATATAATAGAAAATCATATATCATTACAATACTACCTAAAAAACAAAATTTTATTAAAATTATCCCACAATGATGGTTTTATCTATTAACAAATAGATCTTTTTAAATTAAATTCAGTATGATACCAACAACAAACATATATACAAAACAAAATGTAACCTTCCCATCATTCATTTCAAAATCAATTTCTTTAACATCTAAGAATGTTTTCATGAAATTGATGACCCCAGATTAAAAAAAAAATATCATCAGAATTTATTTGTTTTTATTTTTAATTAACTTCTTTTATAAAATATAACTTCTGCATTGCCAAATAATATTTGATGACTTATATTCAGTTTATTGATAAACAAAACTGAGTTATGATATCTATTTTTAACTCTATCTTTTTGAATATTAACTCTTTCATTAAGACTTAAATTACTTTGATTTATGTTAATTTTCCAACACCAGTGCAAACTACATCATTACTCACTTTGTATATTCATGAACTGAATATGAGTCATAAAATCTTATTTGATAATGCAGATGCTATCTTTTATGAAAGAAATGAATTAAGAAGAAGATCTGAGGCAATCAATATCATTCAGATATCATTTGGTGTTAAAGTAAGTTGTTTTTTGAAGTGATATGATAAGATGTTGAATTTCACTTGAAAAGATTTATTTGTTAATAGATTTAACCATGGTTGTAGAAATTTTTTAGAAAAAAAATGTTTTTTTTTTGGCTAGTATTCTGATGTTAAATTATTTTCTATTTTATTTATTATTACTCGTATAGTGGTAGGCAGTATTTAATATATATATATATTCTCACTGAATTGAATATGTAAACATAATCAATTTAATAGACAACTATATATTTAATCATATAATGGTTTTAAAAGAAATAACCATTATGTCACACACACACACACACACACACACACACATATATATATGCCAAGATTATAAATAAATTTGGAAAATTTACACAGCATTAATTTAAATTATAGTTTGTGTAGATAAATTCACTTATCTAGGATAAATTGGCATTCTCAGCATGCATAATAAATTTAGTTTATTTTTCATTATGCTATACACCAAATTAACATATCTATTAAGACCATTATTGCTATTTCACTGGACAAAGTGAAAAAAAGGGTAATTGTTTCAGATACTTTTTGAGTAATTACCTTTTCTGATCTTTCAATATAATATGTAATATAATCTATATAATAATTGCAAATAAATAGGCACTTATCTAGTTAATACATATTTTGTCGACTTCAATTCTTAGAAATATTCTAATCTTATAGAAAAGAAAATCATTCTAATTTTCATCTTACAATTTATTTAGTACGATAAATCAGAATTGTTGCATTTCTTCTATCTTTTTATAGCTAAGGAAATGGCCAGTTTATTTCAAAGAAAGGCATTTTTTTAAAAAAAAACAAGTTCGTTATCTCATTGATGACTCGCCTTTTGAAGATCTTTGTTTACACTCAAAATTGCTCAAAACAAAATATTGCCCAATATCTTTTCAGTTTACATGGTCGTTGCAAAATATGTATCTTATAAACATTAGTAATAAATCTATTTTGAAATTATCAAATAAAAGAATTAAGCCAAGAAAGTTTTTAAGTTCTTATTTTATTTTTTCAGATATATATAATTTCTCCTTTTGTACTAGAAGTCAAATAGTTTATACTATTATCAATTTTAAGCAATTTCCAATATCTTTTTGTCATTTTACTTTTGTTTATTTTATTTTTTATTTTTTAAATAATGTTTTTGTTGAATTTTTTCTGCTGGTTTTATTTTTGTTAGTGAGATTTTACATGAACAAAAATCATAATAAATTTTAATATTTTTTGAAATGTGTGATGTTTTACTGTATAAAATGATACAATTTAGATCAAATGTTATGGAACAATTTTCATATTTTATAATTATTATATTCAAATAAGTAATCTTTTACACAATTGCCTGTTTTTTTTTTTACATTGAAATATTAATGTAATGGAGATGCAAGTGAATAAAATACTATGGTATTATTGTTACTAGATTTTGTATCTTTCAAAAATTCGCTAACCTGTAATAGGTTCAGTTTTTAAGGATAATTGTTTAAGTAATAACAGCTGAATTTATTAAAAAAATCTATAATTCTTGCTAGATTAATTTAATTTGTATTATATTTAAACTCCATGCAGTTTTGTAGATATTATTATTTTTAATACTATACTAGAAATGATACATTTTTTCATAAATTTCAATATTTTGCAATGCCAAAGAGATGAATGTAATCACGTTAACATTTTTTTTTTGATTATTTAAACTTCAAGGATCTATAGAATATAACATCTTATATATATATATATATATATTAGTATTAAGATTAAAAAATAAAAATAAAATGTTATTCTTAAAATGAAGCAGGTGTTAGTTTGCTTTACTTAGTTTTTTAATTTTATGAAGAATGCGACACACATTTAATAGCAGTAAAAGGCAAATATTTTTGTTGACTTGTAAATGATTTATAATTTCATAATAAAATAATAGGTCCTAGCTAAATTTAGGTAAGCAATCCTGTAAATTGGTGGTGATAATAATGTAGTCAGAAAGTCAAAATGTGTTTGAACACCAAAGCAATTAACTGAGTCCCACAATTTACATTGAAATATAGACAGAACTAAATATTTTCCTTATATTAGTTGATTGGGAAATAATTATTCAACTTTTATATCTCAATTGTCTCTTTCACTACTGTGTTAATACATTATAGTCATTAGTGATATTTTTTGGGAGATCAGTGGAAGTGTATATAATAAAGCAATTGGTAATAAGAATATATTAAAAGTAGGCAGGAAAAATAATTTTTAAATAGTTCTCTATAAAATAAGTAACTTTTCAGTAGTCCATCATAAAGAAATAGTAAAAGGAGAAAACATTACACACTAGACATTCAAAATGCTGTAGGATTGAATATGTGTGTTTTTCATCTTTAATTTATTAAATAAAATTAGCAAGATATTAATTTACTAGTCAATATTAGTTGAAGGATGATTAGTTTTGTATCAGAATTACAGTTTGACACAGTACTAGTAAAATAAGAAAAAATTCTAGATTATTTACATTAAAGTATAAATTAACATCATCTAATATTAACATATAATAAATCTCAAGATTTTGCAACAACTGATACATAATAAAATAGAAATATAAGTTTTGTGAATAATGTAATATATCCAAAGGCTTTACGATTAGCCTATATAATTGCATGTATGTATTAAAGATAAAAAGGCTATTGTTTTCAAAAGTCTTTATCTTGTGACTTGGGTCAAGAATTTATTAGTATTTAACATCGCTAATGAAATATTAAAAAGTATGGCACTTGTGTGAAGAATAATTACCTTTATATCAGAATTACAGTTTGACACAGCACTCGTAAAAGAAAATAATGATAAATTTAAAAAAAAAAAAAATCTAGATTATTTATATTAATCAATATTAGATAATTAGCTGAAATTGCTATGGACAAGTTAACTAAAAAATCCAGCCTGATTAGAACCAGAATTTTTTTAATGTCTGGTATAGATTTAAGCTTAAGTCATTGGAATAGCAGATATTTGTTCTTCCTTTACACAACAATATTTTACAACATATTGTAATAGAAGAAATGTTTACCAATCTGTTAAAATGTGATAACTGAAGTGATATTTTCAAAATTGTTAATTTCACATTAATATTCATTATTGTTGTTTTTTTTTTTTAAAAAATATTGGGATTAAATATCTTTTATTGATATTACATTTTAATAAAATATATAAGCATACACATTGTATGCATAGTGAGTTTAATGTACCCTGCGTATCCAGGCATGGAATGTGCTTTATATTAAATTAATGCATATATATATATATTGTTGAGAGATAAACATTTAATGAATTTGGAGATTATTCATCTTATAATTTAATTGTACTTAAGGAAAAGTGACTACTAATCATAGTCATAATAATAATAATACATGTTGAATGTAAATAAACTTACTATATATGAATTATTTTTTATAAGTCATCTTTAATCAAGTAATTATTAAATAAAAATAACAGAAGTTGTATTAGTAATGATGACCTTCAAAGAAAAGTTTTTTTTTAATTAAAATGCAGTCAAATGAAATAGCATTTTTGTTGGTAATTTGTTTGTGTAATGTAAACAACCTTTTTTAAAAAAATTTTTAATTAAAAATAATAATATTGATTTTGTTTATCTGAAATTTTTATATATGTATGTAAAACATCTACTTATTACACATGTTGTAGACATTTTTATATAGATACATTTTTAAAAGGTGCCACGATTTTATTTTTATTCTAAAATTTGAAAAAATAGTTTTTATTGCGAATGCAGTATAAATCTTAAGTGTATCCAACTTTATTATATATATATATCGACTTTTAAGCTCCATATAGTGATCCATTCCATCCTATACAACTGATACACATGACCACATACATGTAAAAAAGATAAATGACTTCTAGTATGGATGAATGAAGAGTTGGAGAGTGGAGAAAATTAAAGTCTGTCCATTAAAGTTTAGAGATTTGCTATCCTAATATAAATTAAGCACTAATTACACATGTGTGAGAGAGATTATGATCTGGACCAACTGATGAGTACTAGTTCATTATGAAATATGTATATTGGAGATTATTTAGTTTTTTCACATGTATGTGGTCATGTGTATCAATTGAATAAAATAGAGTGGATTGCTATAGGGAGCTTGAAAGTCTGAGTTCAAATCCATTCTAATTACATTAAATTTAGTATAGATAATATACTTATGTTTATATATATATATATACTAAATCACCCCACATGGTTAAAAAATCCAGCACCACCCATATGAAATAAATATATTAAGAGTCCGTATTTCAAAATAGATATATATTTATATAAATATTCATATGTATATATTGTAACAGAATAAATATAATGATATACTCTCCTTTAGTGCTCCATAGATTTGGGAGCTATATGGAACAGAATAAATATGTGGGACAAGTTGTATCCTGAGTCATAGTCTAATTATCGAACCATTTATAACAGAAAAAAAAAACAACTAAGGAAGAACAATTCTTTGTAACAGAATGAAAATAATAAAATAAATTAAAATGAATATGAATCAAATAACAATCTAAAACTTAAGTTAATAAAATAATGATAATAATCTTTGTTATAACATTATAGATTGTAATAGAATTTAGAATGGATATAAAATTAATGAAACATTGCTTCAGACTATCACTGCAAGTTTAACCTGTTAAAACACAAGTAATATGGTGAGGCAGGATGATTGTAAGTTGTCTGTTCAATACAGAGTAGTCCTGTAACTCTGCCCAAATAACTCATTGCTTCCAAACTATCCTAAAATATAAGCATTATTTGCAATAAGTTGAAGATAAAGCAATAAAGCTAAATATCATTATCTTATAGATAACTGTATATGCCTATAATATAGATCCCTTATAATAGAATGAAAATAATAACAAAGAATTACACAGATAAACTTTAATATTCCTTATGAATCAACACATTGTGTATAATAATGCAAACTTGTATTAAAAGTCAAACATCATTTCTATTTCTATTTAATATAAATAATTCATAGATTAATGAAATAATAATCTTAATATGCCTTATAAGTTTACAATATCAATGGTATCTAACAAAATATGTAACTCAATAAGTGATTTTTAATTACATCTAAATAAAATAAAAGTACTGCTAAATCAACCTTGCTATAGTATTCCACTAATATCAACATACTCTTATGAACTAAGTCAATTATAATAAGATTAAATACTTAATAATAACATAAAATCAATTAACCTAGCATATCTTTCCATTTTCACCAACTTAATATATTATAAAATGAAATCACATTATTAAATAACAGTAATAATTCAATATTCAATTATAACAATATATAAAATAAATGATAGATTCCTATTTGATATTTATTTTAACAATTGGTAAATCACATCCAATTACTCTTCCATTTATTAAAGTTAAATTATTAAAACGTTAAACTATAACTATCAAAGCATATGAAAGATTGTTAGATTTATTATAATCAAATAGTAAAATTAAAATTTAATATTTAAATTAAATTTATGATCTACACTAACAAACTTAAATACAACTAAAAGAAATCATTTCAATTTGTAACAGAATAAAATTTATTACTATTACCAACTTTGTAACCAAATAAGATTATGATCTTTATGGCTGTATACTAACTTAATGTAATATTTATTTTAATCAGTATTGACCTAAAATAATTTTTATTTATTATTTCAATGAAACTATCTTTACTCATTTTCAATAATTATCCTATTTGCACCTTTATCTATTACTAAGTCAATTCATATATAATTTCTATTTTAGTATATCGATTTACTTATTATTAACAAAGTAATTACAATAAGCATCCTATTACTTATTAAATTTTTAAGAATGTCAAATCAGTTAGTTTATTGCTGTATACAATCTATACAAAAACTATGTAATCATATTTTCTTACCATCCTATGTTTTTGATTTCTAAATTATTTTTATAACTGCTTCTAATGAATTATGTGGTATAATCAATTAATGAATATAGTCTCATCTAAATATGATTAGTCAATAAATTTGATTGTAACATTGAATGATAAACAAGCAAGTTCATAGTTTTAAATTAATTCAAAATTTATTAACAAATTGAGATCTAAATTTAAATCAATATATATGGCAACTAATGATTTAAAATATATGCCTATAATTTGATTTTGCTTTAATTAGTAGGTTTTCAATTGACATTAACTTCATATTTAAATAGGTGATTACATATTAATCTCCACTTATTGGATATTAAAAATAAACGCTTATGTTTATGTAGCACAAAAAATTGTTGGCAAACATTTATACTTTCCAAAATATAAGAGAGTTCAAGATATATCTTTCTTTTATACTTACTATAAAAATATAATCATTCAAAAGATAAAGGAAATTATATATATATGAATCTATCTTATTTATTAATATAAATTTAAGAGAACACAATAAAATTAATACTTATCATGATGTATCTTTTGAATTACTAATATAAGTCATATATCTGAATTTAATTTATAATCATTTAATTTTTTAAAAATGAATGTTTTAAATTAAAATAATTGCAATGCTGCAAAATATAAATTCAAACTTGGGAAGCTATAACTCTCTTACATTTAAATATGTAAATAGATGTTTACTTATCCTATAATTATATGATTATTCATATGAATAATACTATGCATTTTAAATTAAGAGGAAAAAAATATGGCAATAATAATGATAAATTTGAGCAAATGACTTGGGTAATAGTCTTTAAATATGGCCTTTCTAAAAATAATATCATAGTTCTATTATTATTTTTAACACCATATTACAATGTTGTTTTATTGTTCCAGAAACAATAGAAATATCAAGAAAAGCTATGAGATTTGAAGCACATTTGATTAATTCCATTATTTTTCAAATATCCAATTATATTTTCATCCAGCAGATATTTGATCTACATAAAGTTATAAGTGTGCAAACTCTAATTTATATAGATATGATGATGCAATGTAGATATCCTTTCATTTAGCAAATAATTCATAAAACATTGCAAGTATACAGATGCTAGTTTCATCCATTATGATGCTATGAAAATTAAACCAATTTTTATTCCATGTACAAATAATACATCAAGCTTATAAAATTATATCAGTAGGTGACCATAATCTTTGTATACATTTTTTGTTGCTAACATTTAGATGTCATCATTGAAAATCAGATAATATCCATTTTTTTAAAGTGAAGAAGTATTCAAATAGCTTTGAAATGCTAAGAATTTAATTTTGAATACTTTTCATTTTTATAATAAATTGTCACACCTCACAAGTCCTCAACATACTGTGCAGTTCTGGGCAAATATAGTTGGTTTTCCTCACATCATTTTAGTTTGGTTAACTATGTATTTTTAAAATAAATAAAAAGAAAATCATATAAATAAATTTAGATGTGTTTCTGTAGAAGCTAAAACAAGAAAAAACAAGGTTTTCTCTTCAGTTCTATTTATAATCTTTCCCATTTACATCATAGTAACTATAGCAATATCTTTTATTCACTCTTTAACTAATTTTAGTTAGCATTCCATAAAAAAAAACATACACTTGTTACAGATAATAAACATTTACATTTTAATACGAATACTTTCTTTCATTCTAACAAAAATTAAACAATTTATAATACATTCTCACTATACTACCTTGGAAATATATTTTCACTATATATTTTTTCAGTATAATATTATATAAATAAATTAACAAATATACTTAAGACATTAGACACTTAGTTTTATTATTTATAATTTATTAGTGTGAATGCAGTAACAAAAGTACATATAAGAAAAGAATAATAATTTTAGCCAAACCATATGCTTTGTTATTCACATATGCAAATGTAAATGAATAAAGTTAATTCACAATCTTGAACAATACAATTAATAAGCAGTTTTGTATATCAATATTATCATTGTCATAGCAACATAGTTCAATGCTTTATAGGTTAAGATATCCATCATCAAAATCAAACAATGAATAATTATGAGTGACATTTTACCATATACTGAAACTCATCTCAAACTTCAGCAGGTAGAACATATATATTTATCTAATAAGGCAAATTCTGGAAAAAAAAATCATTGCATCAGTTTCCATATATAAGTATATTTTCTTTACAAAATTACAAAATTATTTAGACACAAAAATGCTTTATTATAATATCTGATGCATATACCAGACAATAATGTATTCCAATATTCAAGTCATTGTACAACAGAAAAAGTGTTATTTGATGTCAGAAAGCAAATTTATTAAGCCATTTACCTAGCAAATATAATTATAACCAATTTACTCATTACTAATGTTAAATAATTCACTCAGTAAATATTCAGATGTCACATTTTAAAAAAAAATTGTAGATCATGAATGTTTGATAATTATTTTTTTTTTTTTTGCAATTTTATTTATAAGTAGTAACTTTAATATATTTTTTGTTAACCAAAACATTCTTTAATTAAATGATATTATAATACTGTGCTATATATTATTTTATCTTTATTTTTTTTAATTAAACATTTTTTATAAATCCAATAATTAAAATAAATGATCATGTGGATGTTTAACTATTAAAATTGATTGTTTAGTGACAACCAAATTCCAAACTTTATTGTAAATTGTCATAATAATAAATAAACAACACCTGCATAATTTAGTACAACAATGGTGGATAATGACATTGAAAGCTAAAAATTCCTGGTTTGAAGTTCAACCTTTTCAGTTCTGATGCTTGGACATTACTTTCTGAATAATAAAACATTCAATTATATTATTTTTAAAACTAAGCAGTCTTTTTTATTTATTTTTAAACCTTATTATTAATGATTATTTTTTATTATAAATAACATTAATTCCAAAGTGATCTTCCAAATAATTGCAGTCAAATAAATATGAACTATTATTAATAATAATTTATTTTAAAAATAAACTGAACTTAATGCTATAAAGAAATAATTTTTGTGTTATGTGCAACACCTTTTAGTATACACACGCGCGCGCACACATATATGAAAGGAACCCCCACAAAAATCTGGAATTTTATAATAAAAAAGTTGTATATATATGATTAAGTTTATAAACTGAATCTTCTTCAAAATACTGCCCAATTAATGCAGTGCACCGATCTAAACATGTTTATCACTTTCTGAAGCAGTCCTGAAACTATGCAAATTGATGCCTTTTAATACTTGAATTGTTCTTTTCTTCATCTCTTCCAAATCTGAAAAAGTTTTGCATTGGGGCATTTTTTCATTTGGGTGGATAAAAAGAAATTGCATGGAGCAATATCAGATGAATATGACCGATAACTAGTTCATACTGTTATTAATTAAAAATTGTTTCAAATTCAAGGTTTTGTGTGCTGGTGCATTGTCATGCTGAAATTACCATTTTCAACATGACTACAAATCCTAACATTTCCATCTCATCATCTTTTGAACACTTTTCCAAACTTGTAGTAAAATGCCTAGTTAACAATTTTCCTATTTAGGAGTGAATTCTGAGTGAACAATACTGTTTGTATTTAAAAAAAGAAGAAATCAGCATAATCTTGACATTGGAGTTCACTTGCCATGTTGTTTTGGGAATGTGATGCATTTAAAGTTTTCCACTCACTTAACTGCCACTTTATTTCTGGGTCATAAGCACACAGCACTGACTTTTATCACTAGTAATGATCTATGAAAAAAGTCAGGGTTGATTTTTAAGTGTTTTTTCAATTCATGACATGCATTCATTCATGACTGCTTTTGATCAGCTGTGAGAAGGTGAGACATAAATTTCATTGCAACTTTTTTCATTTGCAATTCATCATTTAAAATTCATTGACATGAATTCCAGGATATACCAGATACATCAATGAGTTCATCAGTTTGTTCTCCAATGGTCTCCCAAAATTATTCATGAATTTTCACATTGTTTTTTTTCATTCAGAAGATTGAGAATTTCCATGAGTGATATTAGTCTGTAATTAATAATTCGCCATTATAGAAGTAGGAAATCCATTTTTAAACTAGCACTTTCCCAAAAGCTTGCTTATAAATTGTGCTAAACTTTGCAACTGTTTCTCTTGCTATTTTCCATAACAAAAAACAAATTTTACAGCTGCATGTTGTTGTAATTTTTCAACCATCACAAAAATTGACCAATCAGCAAGACACACTTACGAAAAAGATACTACAAAAGGCATCTAACAGTGGAAGCATGTACTACAATGAGCCCACTTACCAGAAAACAATTCTGAGTTTTTTAGGTACCCCATCATTTATAGGTAAATTTATTTAAACTGCTCCCCCATTTCCAAGGAACAATACTAAAATATTACATATAGTTATATATCTAACTATCATTTTAAAAAATGGCTTTCACTTTGTCTTAGGTCTTAAGAACTTATATGGGAAACAAATTTGGACATTGCTAACTGCAAAATGAAATTTTTGTCATTACAGGTGTAAGTAAAACCTTATTGACAATGATTCAGTTTAATATTTCAAGATAGATTTGTGAATCCTCATTGCTTTTATACGTATATAGGGTGTAATATTGTGTACATTTGTTAAATGCAAAGATCTCCCTAATGCCAATGAAATAACATTAAAATTTCACAATAATTTGTATATTTAACTGTCAATCAAACAAAGTCATTCTCAATTTGTTTGATTATCCTAGAAAGTATATGGTAGATAAGTATAGATAATGCTAATTATAACAATGAAATTTTACTCTCAAGAGGTATGGACTTTAGACAAAGTGAGATTCATTTTGTTAGATTACTTTGTATGATTTAGTGCAGTAGTAGATTACCAGAATCTAAATCACCAGGATCAATTCCAGTTCTGGCACTTCCTGTAGTCGAGTTTAATGAATTCCTGAGCAATAAAGCCATTTGATTTTTTTAAATTGATTTGATTGAAAGTTAAATGTACAAGTTTCCTTAAGATTTTAAAATTGTTTTTGTGGCAATTGGAGAGATATTTGTTTTTAACAAATTTACATAATATTTCATACTATATATTTCTATCTACATTCACAAAGTTATATCTGTAATGAGTAAAATATCAATGGTGTTGTTAGCATTATTTAAATTTATTTTCCATATAAGTTTATGGGATCTCAGATAAAGTATGATAAATTTTGTTGTTAGATTAATAATTAATTTTTAATGTTGTGTGTGCAGCAGTTGGCAAGATCTTTATTTTTAACATCATACTCAATACTGTGTATGTATATATATTATAACAATCGGAAGGAAAGTGAAGATCGAATCTAACCTCAAAAACAATATCTGCTCTACAAGGCGCCATCTAGGCATTTAAACCTAGAAAAATTTATAGAGTAGGCAGATACGCGCTGTTAAGATTCCACTTTATTTAAATATTCCGATCGTTAGCCCAAGTCACTAGCTCAGTGGAGTAGCAGAGATAATAAAATATAAATTTTATATCTTAAATATAAAAGAATAAAAGCCACTGCCAGAGATTAACATATAAAATATTTATTTACGCACATATAAAATAACATTTAAATTTTGAGGAATAAGTTTAACATTTTAGATTTTTATATGAACTTTTAATTTTACATTTAGCTAAGTTTCAATGAGTTTAATATTTTATTTGGATAGTCAAGTATGAATAGACTACATAGATCTGCATTTGAAAAGAAAATATTCTTCCCTGATTTAACCTTAGGCAACAAATTTCGCAACCAAACTGGCGCCAATCCATCTGATACATTCATGTATTCAATGTAGCATGATACTACAACACAAAATACTATACTGTCAGGAATGTACATCTGAACAGTCAGTAGAATTAGAGAAGACATTGACTCTCCACCAACAGGAATGTTACATCTGTTGGCAAGTAGAACAATAAACAAAAAACTCCATAGGAATGGACTACGGTCTTCTGCCGACTTACAAACCCATCCATAGGCAAACAAAAGGTGTGTGGCGTATATATGCAATCTTGCCCGAAGCGGATCTCATACTACATCTACAATTACACAAATATATCCAATCCATTGAACCAATTCAACTACGAAATGAATAACCTAAGATTACCCTCCCTTAATATAACTTTACAAAACCATATAGCCATTCACTCCTGACTTAAATTTAACATTTAAATACATTCGCACAGATTTGTTTAAGAATGTTGGGTATAGATCGATTACATAGATTCCACGGTCAAAAACATTTCAAAACAAACAAATGATCAAAATACAAAATTATTGATACCGACAATCGCAGAGGGAAATTTATAAGTAACCCAATAGTATTCACCATAAGATACTTGCGTTGTCACCAATAACTTAAAAGTCATCCGAATAAATACATTTTAGATACCGTACGGTATCATTATTTATCGAATGTCTATATATTTTGATCAAATATGAAAACCAAAATATAATTAACCACGAACGAATCCATGCAAGCGTCTATAAACAACTTAAATTTCATGCATTTAAATAATCTTTACAATAAGAAAAAAAAATGGAAATGATGTTTATCTATCGGAAAACATATAAAATTAAACATTATTAATTTGATTTAAAAACTTACAAAAGTCAGATAAGAGTCCGTTTTAACATTTAAGTTGGCTTGTTTATCAATTTGTAAAACTTGACGAAAGTTCTTAATTGATTTTAATAATTGTTCATTTCATATAGCTTATGGTAGAAGAGTCCAGGTTTTTGCTTTTAATTCCCACGATGCCTCCATTGGAAGATAATGTTCTGGAGATGGCAATAGCTGGTTCAACGTATCACAGTCTTTTCCTTTTTTTTTTTTTTTAAATAGAGAGTGTGGTATGTGCGTCCTACCACAACTCTCAAACACACCACGCTGGAACTCAATATTTCTCTTTTTATAGTAAATCTCCAGATTGAATGAACAAAGACGTCACTAATCCAAATTTTCGTTCGGGTCCGGGCTGAGGCTTGGTGCTTCCATTGGTCAAGCTAAAATCTCTTTATTCTCTTATCTAATTTACTCTCTGACTTTTTAATTAGACAGCTTTTGGATAATTAATAAACAATCATTTCCATTTACAGATTACAGGAATTAATTAATACCTGTTTTTATTTTTACTTACGTTATTTCTTTTTTAAACTATTTTTATATTTAAATCTTTTTTATAAAAAAAATACATTCAAATACCTTTTTTTATTTATTAAAAAAAAATATTTTTAAAGTTTAGCATCTGTGCGAATATATATGTTTAACAATATTTTAATTTTAGCGTTTAATTTTTTTTTCTTTTTAATACACTTATTTTTATATGCGAACTTAAAAGTTTTTATTTCAATTTAATGTAACGACATATTTATATATCATTACATATCAGTAAACTTCCTCAAAAAAATAAAAACATTTAAAAAAAAAAAAGAATTTACTTAGTGTTAGTAATTACGTTACACAAATTTGTTATATATGAAATTTCAAAAGGACAAAACTTTTTTTTTAAAAGACAAAACAGTAATTACAAATATAATGATAAAAAAAAAGTTGACTGATGATTCCTTACTACCAGCTAAATTTCTGCCCCCTCCCTTCCAAGTTTCTTTTCTTCTACCTTTAACTATTACTTAGGCAAGTTGAACGATTAGATTTTAATTTAACAAGACTTTTTTTAAAAAAAAATTATGATTTATATTTATTAATTACGTTTTATTTATTACTTTTTATTCCTCGTATTTCTCTTTACATATGCGCAATTTTTCTTACTGGCAGTACCTTTAAGACAAAATTTCAAACTGTAACTCCACGTCAATACAACAAATATATTTATACAATTTCAGAAAAAAATTTACAGGCATGATTCACTTTTAAAATTTTCAGGGCACTCGTGTTTATTAAAGATCGGCCCAAGTTGGGTAGCCAGTTATAACAATCGGAATGAAAGTGAAGATTGAATCTAACCGAAAAAACAATATCTGCTCTACAAGGCGCCATCTAGGCATTTAAACCTAGAAAAATTTATAGAGTAGGCAGATACGCGCTGTTAAGATTCCACTTTATTTAAATATTCCGATCAGTAGCCCAAGTCACTAGCTCAGTGGAGTAGCAGAGATAATAAAATATAAATTTTATATCTTAAATATAAAAGAATAAAAGCCACTGCCAGAGATTAACATATAAAATATTTATTTACGCACATATAAAATAACATTTAAATTTTGAGGAATAAGTTTAACATTTTAGATTTTTATATGAACTTTTAATTTTACATTTAGCTAAGTTTCAATGAGTTTAATATTTTATTTGGATAGTCAAGTATGAATAGACTACATAGATCTGCATTTGAAAAGAAAATATTCTTCCCTGATTTAACCTTAGGCAACAAATTTTGCAACCAAACTGGCGCCAATCCATCTGATACATTCATGTATTCAATGTAGCATGATACGACAACACAAAATACTATACTGTCAGGAATGTACATCTGAACAGTCAGTAGAATTAGAGAAGACATTGACTCTCCACCAACAGGAATGTGACATCTGTTGGCAAGTAGAACAATTAACAAAAAACTCCATAGGAATGGACTCTGGTCTTCTGCCGACTTACAAACCCATCCATAGGCAAACAGAAGGTGTGTGGCGTATATATGCAATCCTGCCCAAAGCGGATCTCATACTACATCTACAATTACACAAATATATCCAATCCATTGAACCAATTCAACTACGAAATGAATAACCTAAGATTACCCTCCCTTAATATAACTTTACAAAACCATATAGCCATTCACGCCTGACTTAAATTTAACATTTAAATACGTTCGCACAGATTTGTTTAAGAATGTTGGGTATAGATCGATTACATAGATTCCACGGTCAAAAACATTTCAAAACAAACATAAATGATCAAAATACAAAATTATTGATACTGACAATCGCAGAGGGAAATTTATAAGTAACCCAATAGTATTCACCATAAGATACTTGCGTTGTCACCAATAACTTAAAAGACATCCGAATAAATACATTTTAGATATCGTACGGTATCATTATTTATCGAATGTCTATATATTTTGATCAAATATGAAAATCAAAATATAATTAACCGCGAACGAATCCATGCAAGTGTCTATAAACAACTTAAATTTCATGCATTTAAATAATCTTTACAATAAGAAAAAAAAATGGAAATGATGTTTATCTATCGGAAAACATATAAAATTAAACATTATTAATTTGATTTAAAAACTTACAAAAGTCAGATAAGAGTCCGTTTTAACATTTAAGTTGGCTTGTTTATCAATTTGTAAAACTTGACGAAAGTTCTTAATTGATTTTAATAATTGTTCATTTCATATAGCTTATGGTAGAAGAGTCCAGGTTTCTGCTTTTAATTCCCGCAATGCCTCCATTGGAAGATAATGTTCTGGAGATGGCAATAGGTGGTTCAAGGTATCACAGTCTTTTCCTTTTTTTTTTTTAAATAGAGAGTGTGGTATGTGCGTCCTACCACAACTCTCAAACATACCACGCTGGAACTCAATATTTCTTTTTTTATAGTAAATCTCCAGATTGAATGAACAAAGACGTCACTAATCCAAATTTTCGTTCGGATCCAGGCTGAGGCTTGGTGCTTCCATTGGTCAAGCTAAAATCTCTTTATTCTCTTATCTAATTTACTCTCTGACTTTTTAATTAGACAGCTTTTGGATAATTAATAAACAATCATTTCCATTTACAGATTACAGGAATTAATTAATACCTGTTTTTATTTTTACTTACGTTATTTCTTTTTTAAACTATTTTTATATTTAAATCTTTTTTTATAAAAAAAATACATTCAAATACCTTTTTTTATTTATTAAAAAAAAAATATTTTTAAAGTTTAGCATCTGTGCGAATATATACGTTTAACAATATTTTAATTTTAGCGTTTAATTTTTTTTTCTTTTTAATACACTTATTTTTATATGCGAACTTAAAAGTTTTTATTTCAATTTAATGTAATGACATCGTTACAATATATATATATATATTACAAAGTTGAAGTGTTACAGGGCTAAAAATAAATTTATAAATGTTCGATTTTCTTTATAAAACTTGAGTAAAAGTTTTGTTGTTGTTGTTTTTTTATGCTTATACAAATATATATGTATGTACATGGGTATTATATTTTAACCCCACAGCTATATTTGGTTTATAATTTTGAAAAAAAAAAAAGAAAAAAAGAAAACTAAGATTAGTTTTTTTTATTACTATTATTATTAATATTAAATTGTATAAATAGATTGCTTTTCAGATTTTGGGAGTTAGATTGATAAGAATAATTAATTAAAAAGAAAGAAAACAAAATGAAAAGAATTTTTCATTGGTTAATCTTTAGATCTGTAAAAGGCAAATTATTTTTTTTAATTAGATAGCTATTATTAGCTAGATGAAGAATTTTATAAATTTTAAGAAAAAAGTTTTGTAATTGGGTCAGATATAGGAGATTTTTCTATAAAAAAAAAAGCTTAATCAGGCTATTGTATTATGCAGACACCAACTCTGAGGTATACTTTTACCAACTCAGAGAGATACTTAGAAAAATTCGGAGAGATACTTGCACAAACTATTCCTGCATATTCTGAAAGAAAGCTGATCCTACAATTATATTCACTTAGAATGAACATTAAATGTACCGCAAAGATGTTTTCTCATATCATGATTTTCTAAGCTTTTCACCAGGACAGGTTTGTGCTCCCTGTGTCTCCATTAACTGCCTATAATGCAATAAGAACCAACTACAAAGAAACCACTAACTGACTCATCCAAGCCTACCATCAGCGAATCCAGATCTTGGAAATCTGAAATACAGAGATTTAGTCTTTTTATAACTATGGGTTATAAGCAAGAAGCTAACCCACATTTTTTTTTACATGAGATCACTATCTACTTACTAATATTTTTCCTATTGTCGGTATTGTTGCACTCTTTCCACTATAATTATACAATTCGCAGAAATCATTTGTAAACAATGTTAAAAATATTTTAATTTTGATGAGTGCACGAATAGTGCATTTTAAATTTTGTTATTTAGTTTTATGTTTATTTAATCATGCTACTAATAAAATATTTATTCATTGTTACTTAGTTGATTTTGTTTTCTGTAGCTATCTTATCAGCCTTCGGACAATACATAAGGTTTTATTTGCTTAGTTGAGCTACTCCGGAAGATTCAGGTTCATATATCCTGACCACTCTTAAAATAAATGACTAGTTCTGATTTTCAGACTAGTGGAGCCCTTGTGGTCAGCATATGTGAAAATTAAATCTTTTATCCAGTACAATATATATTAACCTTTCCCCCCCCGACCAAATCATTTTTCTTTAAATTTTTAAAATTATATTGTTATTATTTTTTATTTTTTTTTGAGGTTGTTGTTTATTTATTAATAAAAAAAAAAAAAAAAAAAAAAAAAAAAAATTGGGTTTTTGTTTGGAAAAAAAAAAAAAAAAAAAAAAAAAAAAAATATATATTATATTAATTAAAAAAAAAAAAAAATTAACCAATGAAATACAACCTTATTATTAGGATGAAAGAGTTTATTACAGAAAAATGAAACTTTGTATTATCAAGAATAAGATTCACCTTTTTTTTTTTAAAGGGTAGAGGTTTAAAACAAAACATCTCTATGGATTTATTTCAGTATGACAATAATTATTTAAAAGAAAAATACAATGTCATGCAGATGGATATCATAAGAATAGGTATTAATGAATCAACTTTTTTCTTGTATATTTCAACAAGGCTTGCAAGTAAATTTTTAAATTCTTTTTTTTTTCTTCAGAGATGAAAGCTCTTATTCATCAAAAAGACAAAATATGCAACAGTTAAAAAAAGGTTTGCAAAGAGATAATTATATGGCAAAATGAAATTCAAGTAAAATATGGTGAAGGGAATACATATGAAATGGGAGGGGGATATGGAATGGGTGTGTAGTCCAGACAAAGAAAAGTCTTAGGTAAGTAGCAGTTTTGATAGGCTTGGTTGCCCTGGTGACTTGATAGGAGGATCCATATGTGACATTAACTTTGAAGTAGTTGCTATATGTTAAGTCTTTAGAGGTTTCTGAGGTGGATGAGGAGATGTCAGAGTTATGCCTAGATGCAACAGGATGATTTTTGTCCGTTGTAGATGAGTAATTTTAGTTTTTCCCATTGTATTTGGAATGGCATTATGATTGGTCGTGTTGTTCTTTTTGACTTGTTTTTTGCCTTTTATAGAGCAAACCACAGCCTGAAAGGGAGGGAGGTTCAGAGGGCAAGGAGATGAAGACTTTGAGATACGTTCTTTGGTGATAATATTTTTAGTTAAGTTTTATTTGAAATTCAGTTTGGATAACATTTGGGTAATTTTGAGGGTTTAAATTCATGTAGTTTAGGTCTCTGCACATTTTTTCCACTTGGAGCAGTGGCTATTTTTAAACCATTTGAAAGAATGAAAAGTAATATGAAGAAAAACAATTTTGAAATGGAAAAATTAAATATATTGATGAAAATGCAATAACAAAACACTGGAAAACTTGTTACTAATAATTTTAGTTGAGTAATAAGAAAATTGAGTGGAATTTTAAGTGGTTGGTATGAAAAAAAGATCAGTAATAATGGCCTAAATAACTGGAACAACACACAAAAATTTTTATAAACAAGTTCTGAGTAACAGGGAATAGGAGTAGGAGAAATATTTAGGTGTCTAGAAGGAAATAAAATGTTTTATGGTACATGAAATAGTTGAACCACCTACCAAACTGGAGGGAAATGATGTAGTTAAATGCTGTTAAGCACAAGATAGACATTGGCAAATTATGTTGAAAATGCACTAAAACTGAGATTTAGTGAATGAAAGAGTACATTAGCAGCAAAATAAGGTCTTTTTACTGCTGCAAAACCAACTTTTCAGAGCCATTCTGTGTGAGCTGTGAGAAGGATGACTTTCCAGCAAGAGCTCCACTTATGAACTAAGTTCTAAATTCTTATGCTACATTAATTAGAATGAACAATTATCTCAGATCATGTACCCATACTTTATGTATTTGGAAACATGTAAATAATGAGTCTTAACTAATTATTGATAAAAAAATTTGATAATTAACAAATATAAAATAATTTTATATAAACATAGTAACAACAACAATAAATTCTCTGAAATATAAATAATATAAGCAAAATACAAGAATGATTTATTGCATCCTTAATTAAAATAATAGTAACATTTTCTTATAGATATTAGAATAGTAAATTAAATCATTTTATAAAAGCAGTGTATTAACCCAACTTATCTTATTCTTACAAAAGTATGACTTTAACTTAATTTGATTATCCCACATGCTGGTGGCATTACATAATATGCTTATCAAGCTTATATTATGATTAAAATTATAGTAAAGTATTGTTAGAAATTTGCCTTAAACTAAATAATATTTGTATGGTTATTAATGCCACAAGTATAATCAAATTTACAATCTAATTTTCATAGACTCATGTATAAATGCCTTGTAGATAAAAAAAAGAGGGGTAATCTTAATAAAATATTCAAATATATATTTTAAATATCTTTATTATCTAAAATATGAAGTTAAATCAAGGAATCAATAAAACATAGAATATTAAACATTATCTTGAGCTTAAATGATTTTTAATTAATCTTAAAATGTAGACAATGTGATCTCCATAGTACTCAAATTACTAACACTATTATACCAAATAATACTCATAAATATAATGTTACCTGTATCTTCTTTATCATACCTTTCTTCTTTGAGAACTTTTATAGAACAATAAAACTTTAAATATTATAAAATTAATTAAATTCAATAACTATATTATATCCTTAAAAATAATAATTCTTAGTTTATAAAAGTATCCAAGAAATAATTATCCAGGTGCAATCATTTAAGTATTCACAGTTTTAAATTATTGACATTTTAAGGTGGAAGGGATCCTAATAGATAAATTTAACATCACTTAGTCCTTATAGGAAATACTTAATAACAAAGATTGAGTTTGGCAATACAAATCCACTAATGTCCAACTTCTGAATAACATTTGACAAGCTTATAATTATTTGTTTTATATTCCTTAAGTATTAAGCACAGTAATTAATCATTTAAGGCATATCTACCATTGATTATAAAATCTCTAAACCTATTTCAGAATAAAATATTGATGGATATAAATCTGCTTATTAACAGTTGTTTTCATAATAATTATTCGTAACTCAAGATTACTGTGGTAGTTGTAGTATTAAGAAGTATTTAGTCCACAGGATACATTAGTTTAAAAAAAAATGCTTTAGGTAGTTTTTTCATAAATGTAATGTAAAGCAATTTATTAATCCACATTAAGTTTATAATACTCATCTGAAGCTTTATGTTGATATAGCAAATATAAATTTCAAGCAAGTAATTTTAGGTTTGAAGAGCAAATGAATGAATGAATAATGCAGTTGAAACAAAAAATGTAACATTGCATAAAGTGCTTTTAGCATTCCATGAATACTCTTAAAAGTTTTCATAATTAAAATCCTTATATTTGATTTCCATTCTTTTTATATTTATTATTGAATGATATATATTTTTAAATATTTAATTTCTCCATTCAGGACAGTGGAGAAAAACATTTGCCATTAAAGAGACAAATGTTTAGTTGATTGTCTATTCAGACATCATTTTAGTGCAGAATACCAAAATGACTAATTTTACATTTAAATCCTATGCAATCTGTCTGCATACAATTAATAAAAGACAACAATTTTTTAACACATAGGTTTATTTATAGGTTGTTGTCATATGATTAGTGAGATCATAATTTTTACCCAAAATCCCCCTTTTCAGATTTTTATAGGAATATTTTATCAATTGCTTAGCAACAGTAGGAAGCAGTTGATATTTGGAAACTTTATAAGTCTACAGCACTAAAATTTACGATTTCATGTTTTTAAAAAAAAAGTTTAGATAAATATTATTTCAAAATATGAAAATATCAGGCTACATTAATTAATGATTAAAATAAAATAAAAACAAACTATTGTTTTACGAATAAATTTTACTATTAAAATAAAATAAGTATTTTTTTTTCTTTTCATTTTATTTTGGCTTTTTTTAAGGTTCCAATTATAATTAATAATAAATCTAATTATTACTCTAATAATAACGTTTTTAAAACATTTTATGATTATATCTTTTAATTTTAAATACATTCACCACACAAAATGTTCTTGCACATTCATAAGTATGTTTGAATATTATTATTATTATTATTATTTTTTTTTTTTAAATATTTTATTCCTGTTGTAATTAATGTTGCATCTTTTTATTCTGTCTATTATTTTTTCAGATTTAACTTTATGGGTGTGTGGGTGGTGTGTATCTTTTCAATGAAATTTCAATAGCAATAAAACAAAATTTGATGCATATAATTTTTAAGATGCTGTGTATTTATAAAATCTGCACTGAAATATATCTTGGATAAATTTAATAATTTTTCTCACTAAGTAGAAGAAATATCACTTTCAATCATTTTATTTGTAAGACTAATAACAGTAATAATCAATAATATTCGCTTTATTAATAACCAACATATTTTTTTAGAATTAATGGTTGTGACTATTAATTTAGACATTAAAAATATGATTACAATATATATATATCATTTCTTATAATCATTTTCTAGTAACTTATATGACCATAATGTTGTCAAAAACTTATAAGCACTTAATCAATCGAATTATATATAACTCAAAATAATGTGTTTATTGTTATATGATTAATTTTAAAAATGGCATCTTGAGAAAGAATCGACTTGATGATATTAAATTATAATTGCATTCGAGTTATGCAAAATTCGATTGATTAATTAATTATATATATATATTGTGCCAGGCATTATCAAATGTCCATGCACAAAATCTGCTGTAAAGAATATTACAGCAGATACTTTTATGAATTTGTAGATATTAAGCACAACAAATATATAAATGTGCTATTTTAATAATGGAGTGGTCTGAGCATTAAAATACCCACACACACCAATTTAAATAATATGAAATTGACATAGAAAATATTGTAGTAAACTCATGTATTTTTTTGGTTTTATATTTCCTTTTTGTATATGTCTTATGATATGTTATTTTATGTATTTGGCTTTCTCTGAAAAATTCAAATAGAGAAAAGCAATTGTTCCAATATAATTGTACATATTTTTTTTTTGTTTTTTGTAATTACTTTTCTAAAAACTAATTTTATTCTGTAAACTAAGAATGTTAATTGCTTGTGCAAAAATCTGATCAAAAGCAAAATGTTTGATAATGCTTTAATTAAACTGTTATCTTTTTAAAAATTCTTTTGAATTGATTTTGTGAGCAAGTGGTCTGAGTAATCAATAAGGAATGTTATAATCTAAATGATAAGATAAATTGAAAGGATTGGCTGATTCATGCTTCTCAGAGGGCTAGTGGGATTGATATAGTTTGATCAGGGCAGTGAGATTCAGTTCTTTCGTTGGCAGCCATTCTGGGCAAGTCATTCTGTTCGTTGCTCCAGAATTCTCCAAGCGATCAGCTACTTAGAGAGTCATTTATGAATAGTACTATTAGTGACATTCGTTAGAACAAATCCTTTATACAGTTCTTTTAAGAACTCTTGTCTTTGTGGATTCGAATAACTATTGGAGACAGCCTATGAAAATTTATTAAATAATCCTCGTTACTATTTAGATATATAAAAAAAGAGGATATGAAGCAATATACTAGAGATTCCGGCAAAATGACCGTGGGGTAGACAACTAGTCAGTGCACCGCCCTTTCTCTGTCCTAAGCCGCCCAGATGTGACCACGCCAATTCCAACCGCCCAGGAGGATGACCAGTGCCGCCTTACTAAATGGAAGAAATCGTCACCACACAGCCAGTTAACTTGAAGCCCACTCAGCCCAGAGGAGAAGAATGAAGACGCAGATATAAGTTTATTTTAAGATATTTATTAACATTGAAATAATTAACTTTTCTATTTCCGATTGGATATATATATATATTTTTTGTTATTATTATTTATCATTTAAAAATGAGAGAGTCTCTCGCATATGTATAAATTTACGGTTATTGCGGTCATAAATGGTAAAGCTTTTACTTAAATCCTTTGAGTGAATTTTTCTATTTCAAATTAGTATTTTCAACAAAGATGCATGTATATATATGTGTATGCGTACATACGCTTATTATATTCGGTAAATATGATATCTCATGCTGAATATCTAAAAATGTATTTAACCGGATATCCTTTTTAAGTTATTTTTTTTTGTGACTGCTACACCTCACGATGAGTGTAAGAAGGGATTGATTTATTATAGATTCCCTGTAAGCAAGTACTCTAATAACTTTATATTTAAATAATAGTAAGAGTATAATTGGGCTGCACGTATATACATGTATAGAAATTTATCTTTGGCAAAACGGAAATAGATACAGTACCTTATGGTGAGTACGATATGGTATCTGAGCCAACGCAACACATTGACTTGTTGAAAATATGAAATTAGTGATATATTTCATTGTGCAAATATGCATAGTTTTTATTATTATATTTCCTATCAATAACAAGGTTTTAAAGTTATCAGTAAAAGCGTATGCCTGTATGACCGAAAATCTCATATCTGTATATCAAATCACACAAATTAAAATTTATTTCTATTGGGTAAAAGGAGCTCAGACCACTTCCATTACTTATAAACATTGTCAATAGTTTTAGGGAATTATTATTGTTCTTATTTAAATTTGGATTTTATCTATTTAAACGCTTTGAAAATCTATATATATTGGGATAATTAATTATTTAGTATTTTGTTATTATATCATCATTTATATGAAACGGTAATGGGTATTTGGGACTAAATAAATATTTAATCACATTATTAAACTTGTTTCGTTTTTATAGTATTAGTTATATCGATAAAATGTGTTCTTTCCTTATCAACCACATACCTGTAATAATCATTTAACTTACCCATTTGAAGACCCTAGATGTAGAGTGACTGAGCTAGCCACAAAGGGATATCGCTCTACCGGGGTGTTATATCTTATTCTTATGCTCCGCTGAACATATGGTATTGCACACCCTTCTAGGAGGGTGAAAAATTCATTTTTTAGATTCTTTTCTAGAAGTGGCGCGCAAAGGTCTATTTTGTAAATAGATTTTTCAAAGGTGTGTACTTGCCATTGTTCTAAATATTCGGGCATTCAAATAAGATATCAACTAAAGGGTGTTTTTAACTGGAAGAGTCCTGTCAATCCACTCTTTCTATCAATTTAGCTAGAAGTACCAATACACATGAGTACAGACAATCGGCTAAATTGATATCCATTTCTTTACCTGTTGAATCTTGGTCACTTCATGCTCAGTGCAAGATTAGGAAAAGAATTCCGCAGGGATTATGGTCCGGTACAGTAAAACTGGCGCACAACGTGTTTTAAATGTAAAAATGGTACAATTAAGGAAAGAACAAGTTAAATTATAGAAATGTGTAAATAACGGTAAAAATAATTTACGTGCCGTAGGTATATATAAACTCTATCTAGGTGAAATAAAAACTAAATTAAATGTTAAATATGAGAAGTTATATAAAGTTTGATCGTTAGTTGTTTTTTTTTCTAAATATATAGTGTAATTAATAGGCCGTACAAATGAACACGCTTAGTTTGCTATATATATTTTTTTGAAGATATTCTTAGTTAATTAAAAATATTTTACTCAGAAATTTGCAGTTCCAAAATGATAGTTTATTCTTTGTAGCGACGGATATTTAATATATATTTATGATTCAAATTGTTAGCAATAAATCAAATGCTCACACTCTATTCTATAAATATACCGGATAAATAAAATAGACTTCGAAGTTATTTTAAATAAGTATACATGTAATATATTGACGTTGATATTTTGTTATATAGAGTATTGATTCTTTCATCTTAATAATTGCTTAACAATTTTCACTTTAAACAGAGTCGCTAACATTTTATTAGATAAATAAAGTTGCCGTTTTAAACTGAGTAAAAACTGACGTCTCATGTGTAATTAAAATAGAAATAAACTATATAAAAATTATTAAACGAATGAGTGGAGGAAAGTAGGTCACACGCTGTAGATATACGTATATAAATGGTCGGAGGTTTTACAAATAAAAGTAATAGGTTATTATAGCGTAATATTTTTAGAATAACTTACAGTTGAATTTGTTGTTTTCTTGTTTTGTTTTGAAAGAGAGAGAAAATAGACATTTTAGATATAAGTATAAGACCCGTTTTTCAAAATTGTGTAATATTTAAAATAACTTATACTTGAAGATGTTTTTGTTTTGTTTTTTTTTTTAAAAAAGAATGGGTATAATAAAATGTGTTTTATACTAGCATAACGAAATAGAGTTTCGTACGTTAAACTTGATTTTTTTTTTACTATCTATAAATAAGGTTAGATAGACGTAGGTGGACATGGGCGGAGTGGTTGGAACAGGGCGTAGAAAAGACACATAATCGGCGATTGGAATAGGGCAGAGTTAGGTGCGCGGTGTACTGCGTGTTTAAAAATAAAACATAATGGAAGAAACGTTAGTGTATATAAAACAAGAAATGGCCAGAATACCACAAAAGATAAATGAACTGACTCAACAACTCTCGGAAAACACTGCATACACGAACCAAAGAATGGAGGAGTTCAAACGTGAAATGTCAAAGGAAATCGAAACAAGATTTTATAGCTTTAAAAATGAGATACACGAAAGAGAAAAGGGACAATCTTACTCTTGCAATATAAACCAATTTTTAAAAATAAAGATATTTGAGGGACAAACAGATGAAGCCCCTATCGAGCATATTAAAAGCTTAGAAACATATTTCCAAGTGAATCAAATTAATGACTTTGGTAAACTGGCAATTGCCTACAATCACCTCCATGGCGATGCTCTAACATGGTGGCAGTCCTTGTTCCACCATCCCAAAACATTTGCGGATTATAAAAAGGGACTGTTAGAAAGTTTTTGGAGTGAGCAGTGCCAAGATATGATCCTGCAACAAGTCATGCAGGAAAAATATAAAGAGAATACTGGCGAAAATTATTCGAAATTTTTCAGAAGACAAGCAGCTAGACTTTAGACACTGAAAGCATGCCACATATCAGAGGGGCGAATAGTCAGGATAATCCGCCGTAATTTGCCACTTCATGTTGAACAAATGGTGCTCACCGCAAGCACAAATTCAGTGCAACAAATGGATGAATTATTAAATGAGATAGACATGAGCCAACAATATAGGCTATCAGCAAATGTTTGGGAAGATAAACATACCAATCACACAAACAGGAACAAAAATGAAGAGTTCTGTGGCCACATCATAAAACCATGGGCTAATATGGACAAAGAAATATCAAACTTGATATGTTCATGGGAAGATAGAGTGCCTGAATATGCTCCTCAAAGTTGTCCTGAGATCAGTCTGACAATGGAGGGACTTGAAGTCACGGCCATGCTGGATTCGGGCAGTCAAATATCTGTAATATCAGAAGATCTATACCACCGCATTGTAGCAAAAAACCCAAGCATAGAAATCTTACCTTTGAAGACAGCACAAATAACATTAGCAAACAACCGGAAAGCAAAACTTCTGCCTAAGCAAATTTGGGTACAGATGCACATACAGCATAAGATGGTATACCAAGTGTTCTTAATAATGACCAGTCTTATCCATGAAGTTGTGTTGGGTTCAGATTTCCTACACAAAAACAGATGCATTTTGGATTATGAACATCAGCTGGTAGTGTGCAATGACAAACAAATTGAAATGCTAACACCCCACTTACATGATGATACTGAGGCATGTTGTATGACCCAACTGGACATGGAGCTGATGGAAGAAAAGGCAAATGGAGCAAAACTGACTTCTGCCACTGAGACGGAAAAACTCAAATCTATGCTTTATACTTATAAAAACATATTTTCTGATAGTCCTGGGCTCATTAAAGGATATAAACAAAGAATCAGATTGAAACCAGGAGAACCGTTCCAAGCGCGATCCTACCCCATACCACACAAATTTAAGAAGGAGGTGGAGAAACAGCTGGAACAAATGTTGGAATGGGGCATCATTGATAAATGCTTTTCCCCATACTGTAACCCCCTAGTGGTGGTCAGAAAGAAAAATGGATCTGTGCGGTTATGCCTTGATGCACGCCAACTTAACAGGGCGACAATACCAGATTGTACTATTCCACCTCGTATGCAAGAATTACTCATGAAATTTAAAGACAAAATAATATTTTCCACATTTGACTTAACTGCCAGTAGCTGGCAGATAGAATTACATCACACAGATCGCAAATACACAGCTTTTAGATATGGAGGCCACACATATCAATTTAATCGAATGCCTTTTGGCTTAGTTAATAGCGGTGCAGGTTTATTACGATGTCTGGACCAAGTTTTGTCTCAGGAAATCAAGAAAATTTTAACAATATATGTGGACGACGTCGTAGTAGCATCCACATCTCTGGAAGAACACTTCCAACACTTACAAATATTTTTTGCAGAGTGTGAAGCTAAAGGAATCAAAATCAATCTGAAAAAGAGTATATTGATCTCTGAGGAGATAGAATTTTTGGGTCATTTGGTGGGACGAACAGGAATCAAACCTCACCCTGATAAAATCAGTGCAATAAATGACTTCCCTGTACCTAAAACTCGAAAGCACATTCGGTCCTTTTTAGGACTATGCAACTTTTACAACAGATTCTGTGAAAAATTTGCTGACCGAATGGAACCTTTATTAAGATTACTCAGGAAAGATACCCGTTGGAACTGGACCAGTGAACAAGAGGAAGCATTTGCTGAGATTAAGAGGAGTTTCATAAAACAAGTAGTGCTGGCATACCCAGACTTCGACAAACCCTTTATACTCCAAACTGATAGCAGTGCATATGGATTGGGTGTCACACTATCCCAAGTTCAGCAAGATGGACAGATAGGGGTCCTGTACTTCATAAGCAGGTTGTTGAAAGGACCTGAACGTAATTACACAGTTACAGAAAAAGAAGCCCTTGCAATCATATGGGCATTTGAAAAATTTCGCCCTATGCTACTAGGCTCTGAAGTGATAGTAATTACGGACCACAAGAGTCTTCAATTTCTAAATCACAGCTATCTCACTAATAGCCGACTAGTTCGCTGGAGTTTGTTTCTCCAAGAGTTTAATTATACGGTGAAACATTGCAAAGGAGCTGAGAATGTGGTGGCTGACATCCTCAGTCGTCATCCCATTCAAACTCAACAACAACAACACCTGAAGATAGATCATGCATACATGATGAGCATATCATGTAAGGACAAAGACATAGAGGAACATCTAAAACAAATGTCAAAGAGACAGCATGAAGATAAGGACTTAAACCGGATCATAACACTGTATACACAACCTCCTCAGAAGGATGACAGCTTGCCAGGTAAGAAGTGCCGATACAAGATAGAAAAGGAGGTTTTATATTACCAAATTCAAGAAGACATTGATGAATGGAGAGTGATGGTACCACCAGCCATTCGGGGCCTTCTCACTGATTACATTCACCGATTATATGGACATTATGGAACCCCAAAAACTGAATATTGCCTCAAGCGCTGGTTCTATTGGCCTGGGATGCACCGGGACATAATAAAGATTTTGAACAAATGTGAAATATGCCAGCATGCAAAACCACTGAATAGAGCATACACAACTCCAATGAAATCAATCATCCCTAACAACTCAAAGGAAATAATGGCCATGGATTTTTATGGTCCTCTGCCACCCTTCAATAGAAAAAGATATTTACTCGTTGTATATGACCTTTTCTCCAAATTTGTGGCAGCCTACCCTTTAGCAAGAACTACAACACGTGAAACTATAAAAGTTCTAGAGTCCTCACATTTTAACACAGTTGGGAAACCAGAAACGATCCTGACAGACCATGGAACCCCTTTTGTATCAGAAGAATGGAACAAATGGGTTACTAAGCAGCGAGTTAAACACGTACTTACATCGATCCGTAACCCCCAAAGTAATCCTTGTGAAAGAGTTATGCGAGAGTTGGGAAGGCTGTTTCGTACATACTTACCGACAAACCACAAGGGATGGGTAAAACAGCTACCTCAGATACTAAATTATATAAACTGGTCTGTACATGAATCCACTGGATTCCCTCCAACACAGCTACATTTTGGAAAATTCGTACCAAAACTCTTCAAGGCAAATTTCCCAGGGAGCAGAGACAAAACAATTGACATGGAATTAGATAAAAAAAAGGCTCAAGCCCAGATGCATAAGATGAGTCTCAGAAGAAACAAAAGGAAACACAGCACGCAAAACTACCAATTCAAGGTAGGGGATAGAGTGATGGTCAGAACGCCTCATGTGAGCATTCCAGAAAAGTTCCAGTGTAAAAAATTTTTTAACCTTTATGAAGGCCCTTTTGAAATTGTGGACTGCAGTGGGAATAATGCTTTTTGGATTAAAACAGAACAGGGAATAAAGGGCACATACAATGCTCGGGCACTAAAACCCATACCATAGCATCCAGGATGCTTTAGAGATCATCTCACATGTATAGTTCATAATAAAATCTTAAGACTTTAAATGGTCATACCCATTTAAAAGTCTCATTGGAGAGGGGGTATTGTGCCAGGCATTATCAAATGTCCATGCACAAAATCTGCTGTAAAGAATATTACAGCAGATACATTTATGAATTTGTAGATATTAAGCACAACAAATATATAAATGTGCTATTTTAATAATGGAGTGGTCTGAGCATTAAAATACCCACACACACCAATTTAAATAATATGAAATTGACATAGAAAATATTGTAGTAAACTCATGTATTTTTTTTGGTTTTATATTTCCTTTTTGTATATGTCTTATGATATGTTATTTTATGTATTTGGCTTTCTCTGAAAAATTCAAATAGAGAAAAGCAATTGTTCCAATATAATTGTACATATTTTTTTTTTTTTTTAATTACTTTTCTAAAAACTAATTTTATTCTGTAAACTAAGAATGTTAATTGCTTGTGCAAAAATCTGATCAAAAGCAAAATGTTTGATAATGCTTTAATTAAACTGTTATCTTTTTAAAAATTCTTTTGAATTGATTTTGTGAGCAAGTGGTCTGAGTAATCAATAAGGAATGTTATAATCTAAATGATAAGATAAATTGAAAGGATTGGCTGATTCATGCTTCTCAGAGGGCTAGTGGGATTGATATAGTTTGATCAGGGCAGTGAGATTCAGTCTTTCGTTGGCAGCCATTCTGGGCAAGTCATTCTGTTCGTTGCTCCAGAATTCTCCAAGCGATCAGCTACTTAGAGAGTCATTTATGAATAGTACTATTAGTGACATTCGTTAGAACAAATCCTTTATACAGTTCTTTTAAGAACTCTTGTCTTTGTGGATTCGAATAACTATTGGAGACAGCCTATGAAAATTTATTAAATAATCCTCGTTACTATTTAGATATATAAAAAAAGAGGATATGAAGCAATATACTAGAGATTCCGGCAAAATGACCGTGGGGTAGACAACTAGTCAGTGCACCGCCCTTTCTCTGTCCTAAGCCGCCCAGATGTGACCACGCCAATTCCAACCGCCCAGGAGGATGACCAGTGCCGCCTTACTAAATGGAAGAAATCGTCACCACACAGCCAGTTAACTTGAAGCCCACTCAGCCCAGAGGAGAAGAATGAAGACGCAGATATAAGTTTATTTTAAGATATTTATTAACATTGAAATAATTAACTTTTCTATTTCCGATTAGATATATATATTTTTTTTTGTTATTATTATTTATCATTTAAAAATGAGAGAGTCTCTCGCATATGTATAAATTTACGGTTATTGCGGTCATAAATGGTAAAGCTTTTACTTAAATCCTTTGAGTGAATTTTTCTATTTCAAATTAGTATTTTCAACAAAGATGCATGTATATATATGTGTATGCGTACATACGCTTATTATATTCGGTAAATATGATATCTCATGCTGAATATCTAAAAATGTATTTAACCGGATATCCTTTTTAAGTTATTTTTTTTTGTGACTGCTACACCTCACGATGAGTGTAAGAAGGGATTGATTTATTATAGATTCCCTGTAAGCAAGTACTCTAATAACTTTATATTTAAATAATAGTAAGAGTATAATTGGGCTGCACGTATATACATGTATAGAAATTTATCTTTGGCAAAACGGAAATAGATACAGTACCTTATGGTGAGTACGATATGGTATCTGAGCCAACGCAACACATTGACTTGTTGAAAATATGAAATTAGTGATATATTTCATTGTGCAAATATGCATAGTTTTTATTATTATATTTCCTATCAATAACAAGGTTTTAAAGTTATCAGTAAAAGCGTATGCCTGTATGACCGAAAATCTCATATCTGTATATCAAATCACACAAATTAAAATTTATTTCTATTGGGTAAAAGGAGCTCAGACCACTTCCATTACTTATAAACATTGTCAATAGTTTTAGGGAATTATTATTGTTCTTATTTAAATTTGGATTTTATCTATTTAAACGCTTTGAAAATCTATATATATTGGGATAATTAATTATTTAGTATTTTGTTATTATATCATCATTTATATGAAACGGTAATGGGTATTTGGGACTAAATAAATATTTAATCACATTATTAAACTTGTTTCGTTTTTATAGTATTAGTTATATCGATAAAATGTGTTCTTTCCTTATCAACCACATACCTGTAATAATCATTTAACTTACCCATTTGAAGACCCTAGATGTAGAGTGACTGAGCTAGCCACAAAGGGATATCGCTCTACCGGGGTGTTATATCTTATTCTTATGCTCCGCTGAACATATGGTATTGCACACCCTTCTAGGAGGGTGAAAAATTCATTTTTTAGATTCTTTTCTAGAAGTGGCGCGCAAAGGTCTATTTTGTAAATAGATTTTTCAAAGGTGTGTACTTGCCATTGTTCTCAATATTCGGGCATTCAAATAAGATATCAACTAAAGGGTGTTTTTAACTGGAAGAGTCCTGTCAATCCACTCTTTCTATCAATTTAGCTAGAAGTACCAATACACATGAGTACAGACAATCGGCTAAATTGATATCCATTTCTTTACCTGTTGAATCTTGGTCACTTCATGCTCAGTGCAAGATTAGGAAAAGAATTCCGCAGGGAGTATGGTCCGGTACAATATATATATATATGCGTGTCATAGAATTTGTAATTTTTAATATGTATGCACATATACTTCCATATAATTTAATTAAAAATTACTATATATAAATATCTAAAAATTATAATTAATACAATTTTTTTTTAAAAAATATTAGAATGTAGTACATAATTAACATGTTTAGCAGCAAAGTGATCTACTCCAAACATATTGAATTGATCACTCCATCTATTACATATAATTGGCACTGTAATTATTTATCATTATATATACGTTTATTGCTATCTGTGTATATGTTCTATTTTATTATACTTTGTCATAAAAAATATAAAAAAATAAATTATTGTTTCACAAATGGATTTGTTTTTCTTCTTTCATTATTTCCTGACCGGATAGTTTATTTAAATAAGTGTCTGATTTCTGAATACGTCTTTTGTTTTATTTGTAATCAAATTAATAATTATCATTTTATCATTAGGTAATGCATTTCACAAATTCTTTTACATTTGATGGAATTGATATATTTACTAACTTTATGACTTTGAAGCAATTTCAAATTAAATATTTAAATTTTTGAAGGAAAACGTAAAGAAAACAATACGTACTTTATTTTTTAGATTTATTCCTGGAAAGTTGTTAACATTGTATGTTTAATGTTAATAGCTATTTAGTGCATATGTGTTTAAAAAGTATTAAGGTGACAATGCATTTTTTAAAAAAACCAAGAGGAAAAAATTTATTTAATTTTTAAATAAATTTAAAGTTATATATCTAAAATATATGAAATGTAATAATTTTGTATTTAATAAATAATTGATGAAGTTTAGCTTGTCAATTACATTCATTTTTAAATGTTTATTATTTTTGTCATTGGAAGAAATAATGCTTATTCACAGTGACGCAAAAACATGGCAGATGAGTGAAAGTGCCAGATATGATAATGCATGAAATATACAATAAATTTATTTCTATTTTATATAAACTCTATTGAATTCCATTAAACTAAATTATATATCATTTTTATATATTTCTAATAATCATAACAACTAAAACCTTATTTATCTATTTAATTAACTAATTATTTACATATATCATATATTAACTTAAAAAAACAACAACAAATTAAACATATATTAAATTTTCCAATTATCCTTTAATGCTCATTTAGTACTAAACTTTGTATTCAGGAGAATATGAGTAAAAGTATTAGTTTAGTTAAAGAACCTGCAAAGTTGAGTAGTAAATGGATGTTAAAGGATAATTGGAAAATTTAATATATGCTTAATTGTTTTTTTTACATTAATATATATGATATGTAAATAATTAGTTAATTATAGATAAACAAGGTTTTATTTGTAGGTATGCTTATTAGAAATATATGAAAAATCCTATATAATTTAGTTTAATGTATTTTGTTTAAAGTATTTGTAAATAATTAATTCAATAGAGTTTATGTAAAGTAATATATAATTTATGAACTATAATATATGTATATAATTATGTAATTGTAATTAATGTAGTTTTATTTATTGTATAAAAATAATATATATATGTGTAATATAGGGAGTGCACTAATAGCTCTAACAAGCTTTCATCGATAAGTGCCACAAGTGAATGCATTTTAAAATCTCTATCTAGAATTATTCCTATCCTCAGAATGTTTTCGAGATTTTGGCTCACCTCAGTGAGACACTAGGATATCAGACACTGTGCCTCACTGAAGTGAGCCAAAAGCTCAAAACTATTCTGAGGATAATGATAATTCTAGATAGAGATTTTTAAATGATTTCTCTTGTGGCACTTATCAATGAAAGCTTGTTAGAGCAGAGCTATTGGTATGCTCACTATATTGCATATCTGTAATATAAGCTTAAAAGAAGTTATGCAATATATGACTTTCTTTTTGATTATAATATGTATATAAAAAGGGGTATATATGTAAATAGGTTATATGATTGTATAAAATGATTATGTAAAATGAACATAAGAGGGAGTATTGATAGAATAAAGGTCATGTAATTGTATTAGAAAAGTGTATTTTGACAATATTCTAATATAGGGCAAAAACCATTTCAATAATAAAGAAAATATTTATTTTTATACAGTTGTTTTATTTCTATTGTATTTGAATTATTATTAATTATTTGAAAACAACATTATGGACAAAATTATGTTTGTCCATTTTTAAGGATTCTTCTTCTTATTTTTTTATTTTTTAGATAACATATAAATGAAATAACGGTACTTATAACCTAATCAGGCTTGGCCACTTGATGGCATTCTGGCTTGCCAAAACACCTAACAAATGCCATTTACAAGGCCTGACTTACGGCTATAGAAAACATCTAATGTTTGTCTTAGCCATTAGAAGGCCATTGATGATGATGTAACACAGAATAATATGGCCTATTTCTGCTTCGTGACAGTTTTTGTGAATCCACACACTTATCTTTCATGTACAGTTTGATATATATATATGTGTGTAGTTTGATTAGTCAAATTTTTACAATATACGTCACACAGTCTTTGTATTTGTAATGAATTTAAGAAACCTGACTTTATAGTAATTTTCCAAATGGCCACACCCTTATTTAGAGAAGGTGTAATGTGTAAAAGCTTGCCGAGGGTACGTCAACAGAATTCGGCTGAGTTCGCATGCGAAATCTCATTTTCACGTGAAATACCAGGTAGTTCATAAAATGGCTGGTGATCGCATAACTTTTTCTGCAGTTGCTGAAAACAGAAGCCGAGTATTTCTGCTGTCCAATAAAAATATACACAATTTTTTGTAAATTTCATAGAAAGCACATATTATAAACATGTTTAATAAGTAAAGAAGACATTTATATGTAATTGTTGTTGTTTAAAAAAGTTTGAGTTTCTTTCTTTTGTTCGACTACGGTTATGATTTTGATATTTTTTATTTTAGCATTACAAACAACAGAACACTAACCCTAAAACTAACCCTAAAACTAACTAAACTAACCCTAAAACTAACCCTAAACTAACTCTAAAACTAACCCTAAACCTAACCTTAACCCTACATAGTTGTTTTGTTATGTAGAAAGCAATAATTAAGCGAAAGACATCGCTAAATAGACATCGCAAAAAAAGTTCTAGCAAGCAATCAATCAATTAATAACTAAAAAGGAGGAATGATGATAATTTGTCCAAAAACAGTGATTTAAAAATAAAAAAAAGATTGTCGTTAGTAAATACAAAATTAAAAAGGCAAGAAAAAAAAGTTATAGCAATCAATAAATTAATAACCAAAAAAAAAAACAGCGATTTCAAAATCATATGGCCCCGGTAAACCGTACATTGTATTGTTTTTGACTGCCAACAACGCCATCAAGTGGCCAAGCCCGATTACGTTATAATTACTGAAATAACATAATAAATGCTTTGTGAATTTAGAATTTAAAAAACACAATTATAAGTTTACAATTTATTAAAGAATTTTAATGGTCCATTAAAGAGACCATTTTAAAAATGGTATTAATTTATTAAAATATTTAAAATTATCTATTTAAAAAAAATTATAATAACTCTCCACTCATTTTTAATACGTTGTTTTTATAGTTTTTTTTAATTTAAAAAAAAAAGTTTTTAAATTGTATGTTTATAGATTATGGACCAATAATGAAATCCTTTAAATTGATTGATTGAGTTTAAATGTTAATGCAGAAGTAAGGATTCTGGAATTCAAGCCCTAAAGATTGTGGCTCATGTCTGTCATTTCTGTTGCTTGAACTTCTTGTGAATTCCGGAAATATTTGATTATTTTTATTAAAATAGAGCGAGTTATCTGAAAAAACTTTTTAATAATGTATTAAATTATTCTAGGTAGTTTTTTAAATTTTATTTTTATAATATATTTAAATTTTACAAAGAAACTGATATCTTTTGTTGTTTTATTATATTTTTTTTATGTGCTCATATTTTAAGAAGTGGGCTTTTTTAATTTTTGAAGTAAAGTATATATCTATATATTTGTTTTCCATAATGAAATTCCTAATAATGAAACTAATGATCTGAAATACACATGCATACAAAGTTTATATACATATATGTATATAAAAAATTCTGGGAAAATCATAAATAATAGAGTGACTTGTATATATGTGTGTATGTTTAATTTTTATAAACAATTATTCATTACTATATTCAAATTGTTATGTTTATGAACTGAAAAATAACAAGAATACTTGTAATGTTAAATCTGTTTTTGGTAATCATATCACACAGAAATCCAAATGCTTATATAGACAACATTTTTCTTCTATATGTACACTATTAAACGAGTATTTAGAAGAGCAAATTGGACTTGTTTGAATTTTAAGAAGATGAAAATTTTGTTGCCTAAGTATCTGGAGTATTCAAAACTATTGAAATGATTAATATTTCAAGATTGATAATAATTTCACTGAAGATGATGAATAAAAATATTATTGCTAATCATGAGCTACAAATTGATTTACTGAGAAGGATCAATGAATTATAAAAAAGAGTGCAATCAATATACATAAAATAACTGCAAAACAAATCTTTGGTGAGATTAACACATGTTTTGATCTCATGACCTTCGAATATAGAACATTTGTATTAAAATTACTAATATAAAATCAAATGATTTCTGATCAAATACTCTAACATTTGCACATGGTTTCACAAACTAAAAAAACACTGGACATTATATGTCTGAATGCAGAACATATTTTGGATTATTTGTTTTATTTTTTTCAGTTCTTGGCAGAATTCAAGTCTTGATCTCATCATATTATATCTATAAAACAAACTGTCCTTCCACAAACTGTGAAACAAATTGATAGAACTGTAATGACAGGAAATATTTATTTTGTTTTATTAACAGAATTAATTATTATTATTTATTTACTATTATTCTTTATATATATATATTTTTAATAAAAAATAGTATTTAGAAAAAAATATGTCTATATAAAGTGTATATTGAATATTAATAGCTATTTATTTATTATTATTTATATTAACAGTGAATTTTTTTTCTTGTCAGAAGAATTATTTTAGATGGAGTCGTCATGATGTTGAAACATTAACAGAAGGTGAAAATCACTATTATAGTCTACCTGAATATCTTGATGACATTGAGTTAATTGAAGAAAGTATTAAATCTTTGTCACTGATAAATTTAGATGATGTATTCTGGGAAAATTGTGTATGTGAATAAATTTTTACTGATTTTTTTGAGTTAACTATTGGGACAGTGGTGTTGGGTGCTTTGGGTATAAGGTTATTTACTTTCTATCTAAGGTTTTCTTCTATAGCCATTATCTTTGTTCTTATATTGAACTGTATTTGATAAACATATCATATATGTATATATTCATCATTAAAAAATCCATCTTCAACCATTTTTTTTTACTTGTTTTCTTTTTTGATATTAAAATGCCTGGCAATATACGTAAATTATATACATAAGAATGCATGGACAATTAATAAATAATATGATAATAAATTTCAAAATATTGTTAATCCAGGCTTTCAATGCTGAATATTTTTATTAAAGCTAGTATCAAAAGCTTGGCTTAACAATTTTTTGATATTGCTATATTTTTTAATTGTCCATACACTCTTATGGAATATAATATTTACATTTTCTGTGGTTAACAAAATATTTTTAATTTATATATACTGTATTTGTAAATATGTTAAATTTAAACTGTATTCTAAATAATTGTAAAAGACTTAGAAAGAGACCATGTCTGAGGTGAATATATGAGGAAGGAATATTTCAGATATAAGATGGAGAAGTTATATATTAAAGAAAATTGATTAAATTTAGAGAGCTCTTCACTGCAATAGATTGATAGTGTTTGAAAATTATATATATATATATATATATATATATCATATATATATATATATATATATATATATATATTGAGATAGTAACACCATTAGTTCAATAATATTATTATAACTAACTTTAAATATTTTTTTTTAAGAACAGATTTTTTTTTCCAATTTTATTATAACTATTAATATAGCTTTGCCAAGGGTTACTAAAATGGCAATTATAGCTAAGTCTGTTCAATCCCACATTACACTGAGATATAATTTATGGTTGAATATCTTAATAAAATAAATAAATCCTTCATAACCTGGCAATAATTTTGACGAATTGTATTCGATTTAAAATACATATAGACAAACTTTTACTTCCGCAAAACATTTTAATGTGCATGTATCTATTTGTTTATATGCATAATTGTGATATAAAACTGTTTTCCAGAAAATAATAATATATTTAAGAAAAGCCATAAAGATACAAATTAGTACATAAAATATGAGAACAGTTAATTTAAGAATTTTAATCTTGCTGATTTTTGTAAAATTAGTAATAATTTATTATTGAGTGTAAAAATAAGTATAAATAAGCTATATTTATTGTGATAATAATTTTATTTGAAATAATTCTTTTATATAAATTGTATAATAAATATGACTGATTTACCTTGAAAAGAACAACAAGAAGAATAAAATCATCTAGAAAAAAATCATTGTCAAGCCGAACTAGTAAAATTTTTGTACAATTCTCATCACTTTTTCATCACATGCTGTGCTTTTTTTAAATTCTTAATTATGTTGCTTTAAAGCCACAATGGTTTAACTGAGAGAACATTGTTAAATGTTCACTCTCCAGGAATGGTTATTGTCCTCTTGATCATCATCATCATCATCATTGAAATTATTTGGCAATACTCATTTAAGTTGCTATTTAATTAATATCTGGAGCTGAAAAAAAAATTAAAGAAAGAAATTTTATTATTTGAAAATTTTTAAAATTATTTAAATGTATAATCGAGAACTTTAATCTTTTAAAACACAGAATGATTAACCTATTCTGATATATTAGATTGGATTGTATTATATCATTTATTTTCAAAATCATTATTCAAATTCACCTGTGAAATAGTTGATGTATTGGTTTATATTATTGTTTTGATAAAAAAACATTAATAGTATACAAATTTTATGCTGATATGGAGGCTAATATTGATAATATAGGGGAAGGCCCCAAAATGAGTTTACACTTGTTCAAATGCAATAATTTTTCAGCATGATAAGTGCTAAATTGGATGAATATAAAGCATATTTATATGTTAAATTTGAAAGATCCCAAACAGATTTAAAAGAATTAAAAAACGATCTTGCAGAGTCTAAAGCAGATTCAAATGCTAGATTTCAGAATTTAACTATTAAATTGGATGAATCTAAAGCAAAGTGTGATATTAATTTTAAACATCTCATTCAGAAAATGAAGGCATCTGAAAATAGAATGTTTAAGACCTTAGAAAATGTAAAAGCTGAGTTTCAAGATCAGGTTGATGGAGTACAAAATGATATAGATAAATGTAAGAAGGAAATTAGAAAATAGTGACAAAGCAATAATCCTAAAATAGATAACTTGCAAAAATGAATAAAGAAATCACAGACTGAAATAAAAGGTTGTAGTAAAAGAATAGATGAAGTAATAAAAACTGATCAAGCACTAATTGAACAAATTAATGAAATTTAAAAAAGATTGAAAAATAAAAATGAAGAAGTGTCTGATAAAAAATTGTTAGAATTTAAAGGGTTTACTCTAAACATCAAGATGAAATTAAGAAGTTAATAAAAGAGTGCAAAGAGATGCAGTTAGCATATAAAAGTCTGTCTGATAAATTAGTTAATAATAAAGAATTGAAGGTTAAATATCAGAATTTTTGTGAATAAATCAAGAAATAAATAGAAAAAATATGGAGTACAAGCAGCATATTGATGTTGAGAGGGCTACAATAGAATGGAAAATGTGTGAAATAGTTAATCATAATATAGAGTATAGAGTTTATGTAGAACAGCAAGTACAAGACATGAGAAAGAAATTAGACAATAATACAGATGTAAAAGAAGAAATGTTTTTAAAGATGACAGAACTTTCTAATAAAGTTATATTAGATACTTCTGAAGCACAAACTTAGATCATGTAAAGATTCCTTGATGAAAATGAAATTAACAAAATGGAAATGTGGTACTGAGGGTAGTATGCAAAATAATAATATAGGAGGACATAATCATGAAAATAGTAGGCCATATATTTCTTATTCAGGGGAAACCGGTGGAAGATAAGATGAGCAATTAGATATTCCTCAGATTAAATCCTGTCATATCCAAATTTATGCTCATAAATGCTTTTAGAGGGGAATATTGTGAGAACCCAAATGAATATTTTTAAAGCTTGGAAGAATTGTTCTCATTCAATAAAATAAATTGAGAAAAAAAGCTTGCTATAGCTAGTAGCAGACTCTACAAGTCCTTCAAAGATTGATGGCAGTCTTTATTTGAAAAGCCCAATATCTATAGGGATTTTAAATATTGTCTTCTCACTAACTTTTGGAGTCAAGAAAGACCAGAGAATATTAAGTATCAGATGATACATAAAATATAATGTGAATAAGGGAAATTCTGAAAACTAACTGCAAAGCTAAAAACATTAACAGCTTAATCTGAACACCAAATAATTAAAATTATAGACAGCAAGTTCTCCAAAACACATTCCAGATTTTGATTGCTGCTGAGAGAGGAAACATCAGACATGAAAGCCTAGAAATTTGTGAGCATATTAATGATGGATATTATAGACCAAAGAAGGAAAATCCTCATTATGCTGTGTCCAAAATTAGCAGTATTAGTATGTTAGATTGCAGGGAAAGATATTGAAAGAGTGTAAGATTTGAAAGGAATTACAGGGGATGTAGAAAAAGGAAGTTATCCATGCAGATTAATGTGACAAAAGGGGTTGTTAATGCTCAAAAGATAAATAGAGATGCTAATATTATAAGGGATTATTTTTTAGAAAATTCATAGGATACTCATGTCACAGTTTAAGGGGCCAAACCTAAGGCATGTGCATTAAAGTAGGTAGAACCTTGTTGAATGTTTTTCACCATGGGAACCTATAACTAACTGTGGGAGGAACAAATTCATTTATTAAGTTAATATCTTTTAAGTTTTGAGTTAGAGGATTTTGAACCTGACTCCTTAGCCACTAAATTAATTATATATACATGGCGCAAAGTAGTTAAAGAAATTATAGCTTAAGCTCTACTGGATACCAGAATGGAAGTTTTTATTATCTCTGAGTATTTATTTAACAAAATAATTAATGTAAATGCTGCAATATCTACCTTGCCATTGAAACAGTTGCAGGTTATGCTGACTATTGGCAAGAAAGCTACATTAGCCACAAGACAAGTCTGGATAGAATATATTTTTCAACCATAATCACTTTGAGCATATCTTTTTAATTATGCCTGGATTAATTCATGAAATCATTATTGGTTCAGATTTTATGAATAAGTACAAAAATTGTATTATAAATTATAAAAGATCAAATAATTGATTGCCAACAAATTCAATGTAATTATAATAAGATAAATATATCATTTTGCATTAATGTAATATGTATAGAAGAAATTCCAAATGAATTAAATATTAAGTTAAAGTTAAAAGAATCAAATATTTTGAGTTTTCAACAACAGGACAATCTTATCATTTAATCTCAAAATGCAAGCATATATTTTCAGATGAGCTAGATATAATAGAAGAATACATTCATCATATACAAGTAAAAGATAGTCATCCTTTCCAATATAAATCTTATTCTATTCCTTATCAATATAAAGAGGAGGTTCATCAACAATTCAATAAAATGTTACATTGGAGAACTGTAAAAAAAGGTACTTCTGCTTATACAAATCAATTAGTGATCATCCACAAGAAAAATGGATCAGTGTGACTATGTTTGAATGCCCGTTTCCTTAATCACATTACTATATCTAACATGATACTGCTCCTACTAATAATGAATTCTTAATAAAATTTAAGGACAAAATGATCTTCACCACCTTTGTTTTGACTGCTAGCTACTAGCAAATTGCTCTCCATCCCAGTGATCAGAAATATACAACCTTCTGTATAAGGGTCATTCTTATACATATTAAAGAATGTTGTTTGGATTGATAAATTATGGGGCAAGCTGATATGCAGTCTAGATAGAATTTTTTCAGATAAGTTGGAAAAATGTAATCATCATGTATATAGATGATATTGTTGTTGCATCAAAGAATATTGATGAACATCTAGAACATGACATTGTTTTCCCAAGAATGTCAAATAGCAATATTAAAATTAATCTTAATGAAAGTGTCATAGAAGCAAATGAGATCATGTTTTAGGGCATATTGCAGGAGTGAAGGGAATAACCCCATCCTGATAAAACTCTTGCTATAAAGAATTTTCCCACATCTGTAAATACAAAAAACAATTGTGATTATAAGAGTGTGTAATCTTTACCATCTATTTTACAAAATCTTTTCTTATGGCACTTCATTTGTTGCAGTTATTAAAAAAGAATGAACCATGGAAGTGGATAGATGAACATTCAACTGAACTATCAAATCCAAATTTTTAGACAAAATCATTTTAGCATACTCTGATTTCAGTGAAATTTGTAAATTAGAAAGTGATAGCAGTGGATTTGAGTTTGGTGCAATTTTATTTCAGATTAATGAACATCAACAACCACAGCTATTATATTTTCTGAACTGGTTATTAAAAGGTTCTGTGTTATATTATTCCACAATGGAAAAGGACGCATTCATAGTTGTGTGAGTGTTGCAAAAATTGAAAGAATTCCAATTAGGATCCCCAGTGATGTTTGTTACTGATCGCAAGAGTTTGGAATTCTTGAAGAAATGGCTGACATACTAAGCAGACATCCTATAAAAATTAAGCATATGCATCCTAATATGGAAAACTTATTCATTAATACAATCAATTTAATTATAAATAACACAGTAGAAAAAGATCTGCACAATCTGTCATTCTTTCAAACACAAGATACAATATTCAACAAAATTATACAGTGTATTATAGAAAGGTATGAAAGCAATCTTGTTCATAATTTAGAAATTGATAAATTCTTGTCCAGATACAAAATAATTCAAAATTTACTAACATATAAAACTATCATGGGAAGTAATAGTCCTACTCTGCATAGGGAACAGGTTAATTTTTAATGTACATTGTCTATACAGTTTTTGGACCTCTACAAGTAGAGTATGCTTTAAGGAAATTGTTCTACTGGCCATCTATGTATTCCTCTATACTTAATGACTAAAATCTAGATACATAAACAAATTTTACACAGGAAAACTGCAGCTTATTATACATAATCACCTGAATGAAATCTTAGCCATAGACTTCTGTGGACTCCTGCCTTCTTTTAAATAATTCAAATGTATTTTGTGTACAATATCTTTTAAAAGTATGTCACAATCTATCCTGTTATTATAACTGATGTTAGAAATGTCATTAATTCATTGCAAAATTGCCAATTCCCTTTAGTTGGTAAACCTAAAGCAATACTTACAGATCATGCCACCTCTTTCCTTTCATAATCTTGGAAATGTTAGATTGAGACACAGTTTGATATCTATTTGCAATCCAGTCTATTGAGGGTCATAAAATAGTTGACCCAGTTGTTTCATGTACATTTGAATGGAAATCACCACCATTGGATAAAGAAATTAAAATATATTATCAATTATATTAATATTAGGTCAAAATGATTATGGTTATCATGAGTCTACATTAGTTAAGTCTCCTATGTTCATAATCACAGAGGAAGTGAAAATTGAACATGACTGAAATAAAGCATTGATGAATTTAAAGAAAATGGGGCAAAAAAAACTCACTCAGGCAAATCAACAGCCTCATCAATTTAAAATAAATGTATTTCATATTAGTACACACACTCCATGTTAGTGATCTTAAGAAACATTTAAAAAAAAATTAATTTTATTGTATGAAGGACCATTTGAAATTAAAAAGCAGATCGGTGAAAATGTGTTCCTCCTTGAGAGTCGTGAAGGCCTGTGAGGCAACTATAAATATAGCATTGCCATGGGTTACCAAAGTGATGATTATAGCTAAGATCTGATAAAAACATGTTGCTAAATTATACAATTCCTGGCCAAATTTAAAATTCAAATGAAAACATTCATTAAAGAATTTAGATTATCAATCCTACATCACACAGAGATATAATTTATGGTTGAATACATTGTAATAAAATAAATAAATCGTTCATAACACAGTGATAATTTTGATGAATTGTATTCAGTTTAAAATACATGTCAACAAACTTTTATCTCCACAAACCATTTAAATGCGCGTGTATGTATTTGTTTATGTGCATAACTGTGTTATAAAACGTTTCCAGAGAGTAAGAATACATTTTCTTTTATATAAATTGTATAATAAATATAACTGATTTATCATGAAAAGAGCAATAGGAAGAACAATATCACCTTTTCCAAGCTGACCTACAAAATTTTTGTATACAAAGTATCACTTTTTCATCACATGCTCAACCCTGTATACACATGTGTCGACAAAGTGCAGTGCTTCTTTTTTTTTCTTGTTTTTTTTTTTTTTTCAATTGAAAGAACAAAACTTAAATTTGTCATTTTAAATCTTAATTATGTCACTTTTTAAAAGCCATGATGGCCAGCTGATAGGACATCATTGAATGTTCATCTTCCTGGGGTGAATACAAACCTCTTGATCATTATCATCATTGAAATAATTTAACTTGCTATTTAATAACTGGGGCTGAAAGAAAATTTTAAAAGAAAAAATTTTGCAGTTGAAAATTTTTAAAAGTATCGAATTATTTAAATTTATAATTGAGGACTTCAATCTTTTAAAAGTACAGAATGATTAGCCTGCTATCATTAATTCGACTGAATTGTATTCTATTTATCAATTTTCTTCAAAATCATTATTCAGACTCACCTGTGAAATTGTTGATATAATATTATAGTTGTGATTGTGATTTTTGAAAAACAAATCCAGAAAACCATGGGAAGTATAAAAATGATGCAATATCACTCACTTCTTTAATTTAAATTAAAAGGGAAATGTAATTGACCAAGAATTCACCAACTTATGTATCCTCTTAATGGATTATTTTAAGAAAATTTGTTGTAAATAACATCAGTATTTTTTTTAAAAAAAAACAACACTGTGGCATAAATGGATTTATGAGTCTAATAATGTTGGTTTTTTATTTCAACTAAGAAATTACTGTTCAAAATGGATAAAAAAAAAATGTTTTGATATCTGCTATAATGCAAATCTCAAAAATTTTAAATATGATAATCGAGTTACCTGAAGGAATTTGTTAATATGAAATCTGTAGGAGAGTAAAAATGGGTGCACAGATAGGAATTAAAACTATTTATAAACATTTATGAATGGTAATCATTTTATTTATGATTTGTTGTTATTATATATTTATAATAAAAAAAATTTTAATAAGCATTTAGGATCAATTAATATTCTTGTCCACCGTAAGAAGAGCAGGTAATATGCTTTCTTTATTCAAATTACTGTGATAATGAATATATGATACTAAAGATAGGTTGTTCCTTTAATATCGTATAGCTTTTAGGTAATAATATTTTGAGTTGTCTTATTGGATACATGATTTCCTTTTTTTTTTGTACACGTCATACTTTTTTAATGTATTTTTTATGGTACCTTAGTGTGTACACGTTTATAGAAAAGAATAAATATTCTGTTTATATATTAAAAGCATATTTATTATAATAATACTACATTTAATAGATGATAATTATTTCATGGCCACACGTTGAGTAGAATGTTTCGTTTGAGATCTCAATATTATATAAATAGGTCTGTGGATATTGCACATATTTAGTGGAAGGTAAATGTTTCCTAAATAATGATTGATAATACGATATTATTATATGATTATGATTTAATATCTAACATACATGATTATGAGAAATATTGGGGTTTATAAAATCTGGAATAATCTTTGTTTATTTAATAAATCTTAAAGTATTTAGGGCTTATTAGAAATCTTACCACAGGCAACCTTCTTTATTGATTTGCGTGTTTGCGTAAACAGCATTCTCCGTTACACGTCAGTGCATCTACCTACAATCTTCTATTTAACAATGCTTTTTATAAAGAACAATATTCTATTTTATGCAATAGGTTTTGTTTAATAAATTGTTTTGATTATTGTTTAAATAATGACTTTGCGTTTTAATCATCATCATCACTCTCACATTAAATTTATATACATGGTCATATTATTGTAGTTGTAGTAAATATTTGAAAACCAGGCACTTTACAAACCTGGAGTATAATTTTAGTAATAAAATTTTTATTGTATTCTAGTTCAGTTTTTATATGTGAATATTATTTACGTTAAAGTTAAAATTGCCTTATAGCTAGTTCCTTCCGTACTATTGTTACAGCTTATTTTATATGCTAAAGTATGTAATGGATACAATATTAAAATTCCCATTTTTATTCAGCCATAACTTGAGAAACTATATTATATTGATAGTCATGAATCTTATATTAGGTAAATGTTACTTTCTTGTTTTCATTGTTAATGATATACAATAAATGCTGAATAAATCCTGAGATTGAATATAAATATTAGCATTTGCATGTATCGGATGCTATTCATGTGATAGGCATTTTTGCTTATTGATTGTATTACTATTTTGAAAGGTTAAGCCATGTAATAGACAGTCACCATTTGGTGATTTGAGAGGTAAATTTTGTTACAATATATATATTGTTCTATTTGAAATTTGGTATTTATGTAATGTGCATTTGTAAATGATGAATGCATAGTTATTTTATCTGGCTTTTGAGTTTGCAATTTTTATTGTGACTACAATCAATACAAATGATAAGGCATGGTTTTGGAATTGGGCATTGCAAAGTTTATATAAATCTGGTAAAAGTAACTCAAAAGTTATTGAGCTAATGTAGAATCCTAAGATTTATATTGCCATGGCATACTGATGCCTTGAAAATGTACATTTTCAGACATGATTATACACACACATATAATATAATATTGCAGTCATATAATAGGATGGTATGTCCAATGAAAATTTAAATCAATTATATCTATATAATTGAATTTAAAACTTAATTTATAATGTTATGTTTAATGTTATATATATATACTTATTTATTTTAGGAATATAAATATAAACGGAGATCACGTGATATGGAAACTATCACAGATGAGGAATTTCTTCGAATTGTTGAACCTGTATATAAAGAGCATAAGTCAGTTTCTACAGAAAATATTGAAGATGTGAATGATAATACACCATTTGCAGGTACATAATAATTTTATAAATAGATCTTAAACTAAAGTGATTAAAAATATAAATTTGAATAAAAAAATACTACCTATTGGTTATCATTGTATTACATATATATATATAATTTTAAAAAACTTTAAATAACCTCTAGCAAAACACAGGTTTTTATAAATAACTTTCTGTAAAAAACAGTGATAGATAAGGCATTAGTCACAAAATATTCCAAGTGTATGTACATTTTTTATGGAGAAGTTACTTGTTAAAAAAATCATAATTCCATTACAATCTGGAAAAAAATCAAGTTTTTGCCAGTGTGAATTAGAAATTAGATAAAAACTATTTATAATAGCATGCTTTTGGCTTATTCATACATAGCCATCTTCAATTAAATAATAAATTTTGTTGCAATTTGTGAGACAAATTCATATATTATTATACTAAAACAATATATATGTATATTATATGTTATTAAGAAATATCTAAATTGCAATATTCAAATATTTTCAATTATTAAAATATTATTACAATTATTTGATGGGGAAATTCATATATATATATATTGAAGCAGTCAATCTTAGCTGAAGATTGTGCTTCATGTTTCTACCTACTAATCCATATTCAAACCCCTATGTCCCATCCCACTCCTTTTGTTGTATATTTATATATTTGGAATGTGCACCTAAATTTATAGCTTAACTTTCAATATTTATGATTATTAATTCTATTATTAATTATTAGTTCTTTTTTTTATTAAAGTATTATAGGTGCGATTCAAATATATATATATATATAGGAACAAAAATTACTAACAAAAGATTGATTTTTTTGTAAATATTTTATTATACGTCATTTTTTAGACTTTTTCTTTTTAAAGTACTTTTCCTATTAAACTGTATATTTTATTAAATCCAATATGGAAGATGCTACAGTAATTGTCTAAAAATAATTAAAGGGGTTGGAAACACTATTGTTTTAATCTGGGGTAGGTATTTTAATTAAAGTTTTAATTAAAATAAAATGGGATTAAGATTAGAGATACTTTTGTTAAAAACATGTTGTCAAATCTATTTCTAATCTGGAAATAGATTTGAATTTATTTTACTGTTGCATCTTCAAAAACAACTGATAAAAAAAAAGTACAAAATGATTGAATTTTGAGAAGAGATTAGATTAGTTACTATTGAGAGAACGGATTGTAAACATATTACACGTCGCTTGAAACTTAAAATGATGTAGCAGTAAATCCCCATCCTTCTTGGCCCTGTTTGGGTCATCATCTGCTGCTGCTGTAATATCCTGCTGTCCTGAAATGAAGAAAGGTCTAAAAAAGAACTTTAGAATGCTAATAGAAGTTGCTGGCACTGAAGAACTTGCATTTCAATTGCCGTGTACGTGTCGTATTAAATTGGACTCTTAAAATTGCAAGGTAACTTTTATGCTACTATTTGAAAATGAATCTAGCCTCACTAATCTCAAATCCTGCTATCAAGATTCTAACGTATTGTTCAATTTTCTATCTATTAAATTAATATGTTTTTTTTATATAAATAATATGTAATTTGCTCTTAAATAATTTATATAAATTTAATTTTATCTCATATGCTCTAACTTTTCTTTAACTTTGGTGTGATCAATTATTTATAGTTATTTATTACTTGAATTTATATGTCTATTTTCGTTATTAATTTGCCAATCTCACAACCTGGCAAGCTTAATTTATAAAAATCTTTTCTGTCATTTTTAAGTAAACCTTCATGAAAAGGTTATTAACATCCCCTTAATATATATATATATATATAATGCATTATTAATTAATACGCTCCCAGATTGTTTTTCAAGTCAACATTTTTATTTATATTTTAATATATATATATATTTGTTTAACTCTGGATTTTCTACCCGGGGAGAATCCAGAACTTTGGCTAATTAACGCTTTGAAATTTTAAAATATTCTTTATTCATTTCTAAAAAGGTGACCGATTATTTGTTTTCTATATAACTGCTAGTTATTTTTTTTCTATACTCTTAAAGTAGTCTATGCTTAAAATATCAAATAAAGTACTTATATATTTCATTTATTGTAAAATCAATGAAGGTAGGATTGAATTATTTTAAATAGTAGGAAAGGGATGGGGGTAAATCTAAATCTTAATGTTTCTTTTGCTATATAAAATCTTCAAGTATATTTTAAGTAAATGAAATGTAAATCTCTCTATATATATTATAACTGCACAGCATATTATTTGTCTAAATTATAGTACTCAAACAAGGGTCATTTATTTTTAAAAGCAGTAAATCTTATTCAATGTTGTTAGGGACATTCATTCATTCTGCATTACTAACATTTAGCCTATCTTCATATATATATATATATTACGTGCTTTTAGTCTGGGGTTTGCGACAAGTTTGAACCCATAGATTTCTTCTCATATCTCATTTCGTAGATAGTTGAGCTATCCAGAATCATATTTATTTAGTATAAAATGCCTCTGGTGGTGATCCCGTAAGTTTGGCACATGCTATGCATATTCACTTGGTAAATAAAAGGCCTCTGATGTTAGTTATACCAGCAAAAGTCTGGGCCGCGCCATGCCTATCCACTTTTCTCTAAGCACTACCCAAGAAGGGGGTGTGAGATTTTGTTTTTCATCCAGAAGCATGACCTTTTCCTCTTAGTTATTTTTAGGCTATTATGTCAACATTGCAAACTTATTTGTATTAGTATTTCTTTTGCTTCATGACCCAGTTTTAATGCTCTAATATTAAAATGCGCTCTGCTCAATATATATATATATCAATGGCAAATATTAATAGCTAGATTAATTACTAATGTTATTTCAATCTTATCATACAATCCTACCCTCGTAACTTATTTCTATATTTAAGAGTATCTATATGCCTTGGGAAAAATAAAGCGTTCGTCTTACTATTGTTAAAATAATTTTTTATTAAATATTTTGTCATAGATTCAAATATAATCAAATGTTTTCAAATGTATTTTATTTATTTTCACGACTGTAATGGCATGAAAATAATTTATCTTAAATGTATAATGAATCTCAGAATCCTCCCCTAGGTAGTGTTAGTCACCATGTTTCAGAACCGTAATCCAAAGCGTTAATAACAATTTTATGTGAATTCTTTTTTCTAATAATAGATTGGCATCTTAATATTTGACCCACCAAAGATGTGTGTTTATTTGTAATATATTATTTAGCTAATAAAGAGCATATGAGAAATAATAGCATGAATGACACTATGTAATCATCTACCGCTTGCTCATTTACGCACACACTAATGTATATAATTAATTTATAAATGTATAATAATTTGTCAGTATATTAAATTATATTTTTATTGTCTAACTTATTTGAGGAGTTCAAATTCCTTTTCCTCCACTTCCACATATTACAGCCATGCTTATATATATTTTAATATAGTCATAGTTAATAGATGTCTCATTGTTTTGCTCAGGTTTGCTAGTTGGCTGGATTAAGATTAATTCTCATGCGCCATCACTATTATGTTATTCATTAGGTGTTAGATATGGAGCTTAGAGAGTGGGTTCGAATCCAGGCTGGTCCCTGACCTAAATTTTGGGTCTGACTGGGTTTGAAGTACATTTTGTGAGTTCCGGCTCATGTTAGATGGATAAACATGTTTTGACCGGCACAATATATATATAATCTAAAATTATTTTGGCTACATCAATCAAGTGTTTAACAAATATTGGCATGCTATGTTTTCTTAGGGATGTTGTTTGAATTTCAATGTAAACTTTATATCAAAGTATGTTTGTAATCAAATAAAATAATCATATAGAAAATTAATAGGATTTTAAGCACAACGATTTCTAATATTTTAATTGCTTTATAATGAATGTGAGAAAAAATATTTTAGATAAATAAAGTATTATAACTCCATTATAATGATCACTTTATGATAATATTACAGGATTTAGAATTATTACTGAGTGAAAATTAAAATTGAATAACAACAATAACAACCAAAAAAAATTGTTACTACTAAAGAAAAACTGGAAATGTTATCAGTAATATTTTTACTATCTAGGCAGAAATAAATAACTATTTTATTAAAAATTAGCAGAAGCCAAATTAAGTATTCTAAATAAGTACTTAACTTTGATATCTCACTTTCATAATTATTTTTGAAAATATTATTTGAAGAGTTGAAAGATATAACCAAGAATTTCATGCAGATAAGCAGGCATAATATGAATGGAAATATATATATATAAAAAACTGACAAAAAGTAATTTATTTTCCTATGAAATGAAATCTTTATTCACATTGAAAAATGATAATTTATTTTTTTTCTTCCAGCAGATGAAGATAATATTATAGTAATTTTGAACAAAACAAATTAATTAAATGAAATGTCAAATTTATTAGAGAAAAATACTTATCAAAAATATATAAGATTTTTAAAATATATTTTGAAAAGAACACCACAGTTTCAATTTATGCCACTGACCTTGATGAATAAACTAAAATGTAGCTTTCTTCAGAGAAAAAAATATTTATTTTATCTTAAATTATATGGATTATCAAAAATTCACATAACAAATATTGCATTGAAATTTATAGAACTAGAGAGACAAAAATTATTAAGAAAAACAATATTTACAGTTGATATTCCTAATCTTCAGAAACATTCTAATGAATTTAAATTAGAACTTAGATTTGAATGAAATTAATATGAAAATAACTGATGCACTTTTAAAAACAGCAACAAAGATAGCTGTTAGAAAAAATCAGCAATTGACCAATAAAATTTCTACTGAGACTAGAAAATTTATGAAAGAATATGAAAATATACAAAAATGATGTATTAAAAAGGATTGAATATCACAAATTTTGTAAAATGGTGCAGAAAAGAGTTGAATATGATATAAGAAAGTATAACTGTGAACTAGCAAGGAAAACTGTAGAAGAGAATAAAAGTTTCAAGAATGTAAAACAACATTTTGGTATTGGTAGGAAATTTATATCTGCAATAAGAAAAAAAGATGGAATTATTAAAAAGAGAGATGACATCATGAAATGGGTAGAAGACTTTTATCAAGAATTATATAGTAATAAAGAACAAGTACCTTGTATATCTATTACATCTTCCAAATTTTCCAGAATTTCAAATGAAGAAGTGAGACATGCACTTAAATGAATGAAGAAAGGAAAGGCTTCAGGTAATGATGGAATTATAATTGATATATTAAAAGCAGGTGAAGAAATAAAAATTTTTTTTAGCAAAGTTATATACAAAATATCTAAATGATAAAGATGTACCAGATGATTGGAAGAATGCAGTATTAATATTAGTATTTAAAAAAGGTGATAAAGAAGATATTAGAAATTACAGACCTATCAGCCTTTTATCAATTTTATGCAAAAATTTTACCAAGATAATTACAACTCATCAACAGAAAACATTGAATTTTCACCAACCAAGAGAACAAGCTGGATTTATAAGTGGTTTTAATACAGTAGATCATATCCAGGTAGTGAGAGAAGTTATAGAAAGGAAATGAATATGAGTTGCCATTATGCTTTGGATTTGTAGATTATGAAAAGACATTTGATTCTATAAACATTTCAGTGATTAAAGCATTGGATCATCAAAGTATATTTCTATGATATTGTCATATTTTAAAGAATATTTATAAACATGCAACAGCAACAATTAGATTACATAATGATACTAGGAAAATCAACATTGAGAAGAGTATAAGACAGGGTGACTCCATATCCAAAACTTTTTACAGCAGTGCTGCAAAAAGTATTTTGTGGATTAAAATGGGAAGATAAAGGAGTGACAGTAAATGGAGATTATTTAAGTCATTTAGATTTTGCAGATGATGTAGTTATTTTTACAAATAATGCTTTAGAACTGCAGGAAATGTTGCAAGAGTTATCAGATGAATGTAAGAAAGTAGGACTAAAGATAAATGTTAAAAAGTCTAAAGTAATGTTTAATGGATTTTCTCAAAATATGAAAATAAAGATTGATTATGATGAGTTAGAATAAGTTAACAGTTACAAATTCCTTGGTCAGATTATTAATACAGATGGAAACATAATGGATGAAATTAATCATATAATTAAACTTGGTAGGAGTGCTTTTGGTAGAAATAAAACTTGATACTAAAAGGAAATATGCCTATGTGTTTGAAAAAAAGGTTTTTAATAAATGTGTTTTACCACTTCTTATTTATGGATCTGAGACTTGAAACTGCTTCTTAATTATGGATCTGAGACTTGGACACTTAATAGAACAGCAATACAGAAACTTTAGACCACTCAAAGAAGTATGGAAAGATGCATGTTGTGAGTAATAAGAAGAGATCAAAAATGCAATATATGGGTAAGAGAACAAACAGGTGTTATTGACTTCATTGAAAAAATTTAAAGACTGAAGTGGAGTTGGGCTGGACATATTTCTAGATGAGATGATAATAGATGTACAATTGAAATCTTAAACTGGATTCCCAGAGATTGTAAAAGACCCAGAAAGAGACCACATGTGAGATGGATGGATGGAATAAAGTGTGCAGGGGTGGTGTTAAGAAGAGAAGGTAAAGGTTGGAGAAGATGGATTGAACTTGGAGAGACCTTCATCCTGAAGTGGATTGATAATGGTTGATAATTATGATGATGATACTTACTTCCATATTTAATACAAATCTCATTTTCTGCTTCAGATACCAATTCCTTTCTTAAACCTATGAAGAGTATTAAATTAACTGAAGATGATCTTTTAGTATTTTTTGATGTTCTTTTACTTTTTATCAATGTGATTTTAACTGAACATTGTTTATCAAATACATCTAATAAATAGCTAAGATAAATTGATGATTCCTTTGTTATTTGGCTTCATGATAAGACTAATCTTAATCATTTTTTACATTTTTAAATACTTTTTCCTTTAACATTAAATTTACTTTTTGAGATAAAACCAGTAATCATCTATCTGCTTTAGATATTCTAATTAAAAGAAATAAGGATTTTTTTTGTATGTGCTTCATACTATACATAGAAAATAAATACACATGCACACACAAAAAGGTTTACTCCTCAAATACCATTCTGGACAATTATACACTGTAGCTAGAATATTGTTAGAACAAAAAATACTTCTAGCAGCAGACATATTCATCAAGATATCTTTATTACTAAAAACTTTAGCCATAATAATATTAGTAAGATATTTTCTTAACATAGTAAAAAATACTTTGCATAAAAAGAGTTGACTGACAAAATTGATGTTTTTTTAGAAAAATAATATTCATACTATTTCTACATCTTTTATAACAGGTTAATAATAAATTCCTTTTGAATACCATGACTTTCATGGAATTCCATGCCATGTCTGCACCCTTTCACAAATAGATCCAACCAATCATAGAATTGTCAAAATAGGACACATTTTTTGCTATTAGGAAAGAATTTAGTTTATCAACTATATATTTGCGTATTAAATTAATAAAACATGATATCAGTTTTAATAAAACATGCATTCAGGTAAAAATTGATTAATATTTTTAAAAACCTGATAATATGGATAAATGTGAATTAAATAAACTAAATACTGTCTGAAAATTTATTGCAGATCAAAAACATTTTTAAAAGTTTTTAATCATTGAAATATAAAAAAGGAGAAGAATACAGAATTAAAACATAAAGTACATTTTTATAATTTAATAAAAATAAAACTTTGAAGAAAATATATCATGAAATTTTTCTTCTTTTCTTCTACTATTTTTTCTGCTTTAATTATATTAATTCTAATATAAATTGCTACATTGTTTAATACTCCTTTATGCACTCATTGCAATGCAATATCTTTATTAAATTCTGTTGTCTTGTTGACAGTTTTTATTGTATAATAGTCTTTCTTATAGCTGCAAGTACACAATATATATTTGTATATTTGATTATGGTGCTCGGCACAGAAAATGCATTTAAGATTATATTTAATGTCTGCAATATTTTCTCTTTGTATGAAGCAATATTAATATTAACTTTAATAAATATAATTACCAAAGTTATTATGAAATTATATTTTATATACATTGTATTACATATTAAATATTATGCTATAATTTTTAATATTTTTAATATATAATTAATATAATGTATATGAAAATATGTATAAACAATACATTATAAAATAATAAAAATATATCTATAAGAGATTGTGATCTGGGTCAACTGATGTGTGCTGGTGTATCTTGTCAATCATTTAACTTTTTCATTTGTGTTTGATCATATGGTATAGGAATGTTTGATGGAGTTGAAGTTTAAAATATATATATATATATATATATGGTTTAAAAAGGAATAACCATCAAGTTAAATATTTAAATTTAAATATATTTTAAAAATATGCATATGAAGTTAAGTTATGCCATGTGCTATTTTTGTCTTACTTGAAAAAATAGATGGTTTTGAGAAAATATTGGTCTAACTTCTGTGTTGATAAATGATTTCAATGTGATAGAGATAAGGTGAAAGGTGCACTGATAAAAATAAAAACTTGAAAATATATATTGCAGGTATATAGTAAGATTATAACAATATTTACATGTATTTTGTATTTACAGCTTTAGTGAGGATTGTTGTAAAATTTAAGATATCAACTGGATTGAATAATTTAATTAAAAAGTTTTGGATTTATTGTGTATATGAAGAAACATTACTATTAAAATTAGAAGAAAGTATGATACAATTATATAGAAATGTCCTCTATGTTTTAATTCATTTCATATAAAAGTAATTTATTTAATGAGAAATATATGTTTTGATAGAAGAGTTTCTGTTAAATAATAATAAACAATATCTATATCTCATATGGAGTTTATATATTTTTATAATATTAACAGTTAAATTTTTCCATAATTGAATCTGCTAATTACTATTTTTTCAGTGCCACAACATTATTTTTTATATAATCACAAGATTAAGTAATATCTGGCTTATTAATTGACCAGTTTTTTTGCTGTTGTTATTTACAACCGATTGTAAACCTTTATATTATTAACTATTGATATTTAAATCAATATGTGGTTGATGGGAATTAAGATATATAGTTATGAATATGAATAACATTAATATTTATGATTTTAGTCAGCATTTGTCTAAATATGCATTACCAATTAAACATATTATATCCAGATGCAATTGAGCTGAACATTAATAAGTCATCTTTATTTTTAGTAAGGATTATTTTATAAACATTCTAAGATATTGACTTGTAAACAATTGAAACATATTATTTGTTTTAATATGTTAAAGGCAAAATATTTTTTGAATTAATAACATTAAGAAAATGGATATATTAAAAATAATTATTCAATATAAATAATATATACAACAGGTATACTACGAAAAACATGTTTAATACTTTAAAATAAAAATGTAATTATACCAACATAGTATGCTGAGCATGCATTTGACTAACTGGTAGTCATACTTATAGCTATAGTTAACCCAAAAATTTTTTTTCGGTGCACCATTGTTCATGTAACTATCAAGAATGTAAATATTAGTAAATGGCCTAATTAATGTATTGATGGATGACTGATTGGGATTCCTGAGTATTGTAAATTAGATGGTTTAAAGCAGTTGCAAGAATATCAAACTCAAGAGTTAAAAACTACTAGATCCATTCACAGTTGAGAGAAAAAAATATCAGATCAAATTAAGTTGAGAGACTGCAAAACCTCTCTCGCTCATTACTATAACAGCCAATCAGATTGTAAATACAAGACAGAGAATTTAACAAGAATAGGATGGTCTCATCTATTCTTTCTTGTCTTTCTATATATCCAAGCCAGTCTAAAGTACTTAGATCTGAAAGTGTAAATATTAAATATCTTCACACTTAACTCACTGAGTTTAAATTACAAACATACAGTGTGAAATCCTATGATTTACTACACAGTAGTTTTTAGATCTATGTACTTTAGTCTGACTTGCATATATAGAAAGACAAGTAAAGAATAGGGTGGGACTGCCCTATTCTTGTTAAATTCTCTGTCTTGTATTTACAATCTGATTGGCTGTTACAGTAATGAGCGGGAAAGGTTTTGCAGTCTCTCAACTTAATCTCAATATTGTTTGCACTTTATAAAAATAAGTATCAGATCAAAATAAATAGAACTATTGTGCTTATCCCTTAGTTCTATAATGTCATTTTATGTCATGAGCAACTGACCATACAATTATAACGTAATACTAACAGCAGTGTGAGAGCATTATTTGATTTCCCCCAAAATATCAATAACTTATGAAACCTTAGGAATTTTTTTTTGTCATTTGAATTAATAACTGAATGTAACATTCAGATGAAACATCTTCATTTAAAAATAGACAAACAGAATTTTATATATGCATAAAATAAATATTTTATGACTGAACATTTCTGAAGTTTTTTTAACAAATTTCATGATAGATAAACAGCTTCTGAATATTAATTAAGTTTGTGGTTGAATTTTAAAAAAAAATATATTTGAATTATGCTTTTTCTTTTGCTTCTAAAAATAGCAACTGCAACATTAGAGAAAACCAGAGATAAATAAAAATAGTGCACCACCATTTAGGCTGGAAATTTATTTTTTATGTTGATTGCAAAGTTTTTATTTACATATCCTTATAAAGCATAATTTATCTCTGAACTAATAATATATAATTATTATTATTTTAAAATATGAAGAACTTTTATTTTATTTTATTTTATAAGTAACTTCATGATGCAATTCTTTAAAAATTTCTAAACCATGATTTACAGTTATATGTGCTTAATTATTGGAGCTTTAAAGATTTGAAATAAATCATTTATTTATTTTCAAATTGACAATTTGATCAAGTTTTTCACTTCCATGTGATATTCCACATTAAAAAATATTTCATCAAGAGCTACATCAGGAGTATGGCTTTACACAAATCAGAGCTTGGACAGTGCTGTAATCTGCTAAAGCAAGCAGATGTTGAACAGAAGACTGACTACCAGTTAGTCAAAAACATGCTCACATACTATGTTGATATATTTAATATTTTTATTTAAAAGTATTAAACAAGCTTTTTTTTTAGTATACATGTTGTACATATATTATTTATATTGAATTACATTTCTCTGAGAAAAGTTTAAAAAGATTGAAATTACATAAAAATAATTATGTGAGGAAAAAACATGTATTATAATTTAAAAAGCTATTAGAAAACAGGGAGAGACATAATAAAGAGAACTAGATATAGGATAGAAAAAAGGAAACAGACATTTATAAATGCCAATATCAAGGATAGAGCAAAAGATATTCAGAAGAAGAAACTAGTCTAGAAGCATATTTGAATTTCATTTTGGGGACATGATTATTCAAGATCAGGATTATAGAGAAGAATATTATGTTTATATTTTTAAATTAATTTTAAGTTTGTATAGGGATATAAATTGTAATGAACTACTTATAATATTCTAATTTTTTTTTAAAAAAAAAATCATTTATGTATATATAAATCAAATAATCCATACTAATAAACTTTTAAATTACACATAGTATAACTTTAATATTTATGTAATGAAACCAGAATATAATACAGTGGATTGATCTAAGAATTAAAATCTATTTATTGTCCTATTTCATTGGCTCTTGATCACTTACTCATGTAATTTGCTGAAGATTGAATTCAGCCACATTTAAATATATATATGTTATAGGAATTTGATTATAAAAAGCATTAACCTTTTTGAATCAGGGTTTTCAGGAAACCTATAGTGCATTTCATGATAAATACTATGATAGGAAATTTACATCTTATTTAGTAGATAATATTTTGTGAAAAGATCTGAAAATAATTTGTTTTGAATAAAATTGCAAAATAGTTAAAAATATAACTCCGAGCTTTACTAAGGAATTCAAAATATGAAATAATGGAAAATCCAAGCACTAAAACTTTCTCTGTATCATAATAGACCAAATTATGATTATTGACCACTTTACAGGTGATTATGATGAAGCTTCAAAAACTTAAATCTGGTCAAGATAGCTATAAAAGTTGTGATTTGATTTAAGAATTTAAATATAAAAAGCTCTCTAAGTTATTATTGGTTCTGTATATTGTAAACTGATAGTCCATTTAGATTTGGTAAACTTTTTATAAAATGTAAGAAATTTATATTTTATGAAAGTGAAAAAGTTGTTTTGAAATGAACTTCTAAACCTTTCATAACTTGTTTAAGTTTCTCTATAAAAAAATTTCTTTTTTATTTTTTAAAGAAAGAGATGATAGAAATTTTTCAAATATTTTAGACATGCTTATTATTTGATAACTACAACATATTTCAGTTATTGTTATTGTTTGATAGTGTACTTATAAGCACTAATGTAGAACTTGAACATTTTATACTGATTATCACATTGTAATGGCTATTTAAAAATATTCAACCTTCAAGCAGGATATTTAACATGTGCGTTTTTTTTTTTTTTTTACTTAGGCTTAAAAAGAGGATCTGTTATTTCTGACAAAGAGCGATGGCGAGCGCGACGCTCTTGGGGAAAGTCTTCACTAACTTATATGAATGTGCCACCACCACCACCTCCTAGTATGATTGTTAAACATGAACTAGAAAATGGATCTCAAAACAGTAATGAGAATGCTGACTATCAAAAAAGGGAGAGCTTAGTTGTTATGAGTCCATTGGATGAAAATGCAGAATGGGCAAAGGTAAGAGGACATGAAAGGAAACATATGATAGATAGTTTGGTTAATAGTTGTTAATATTTTTTCAACCATAATTATTTTTAATGTCTAAATTAAACAAATATGTTTGTTTTTTTAAAAAAGAAAATGGTAAAAGAAAAAAATTATAAAAAAATCATCTATCTATCATCTAGTTATCCTTTCTATCATCTTATTCTTTCAAGTGGAGACAAAAAAAATCGCTATTTTAATTTTTCATAAATTGACAGTTTATGAAGAGGTTTTTCAAGAAATTTCTGTGGCTATGTTTGTTGAGCAACAAAGTACTTAAAAAATAAGTATCTCAGTGTACATATGTATAGCATTTTCTCTCACTTCTATATTTTTTTTAGGTTAATTGTATTAAGCATTTGTTGTCAATTAAAGATTAACTGATGGAAATTGAAATATAGCTGAAACATTTTTCAGATGAAATCAAAACATATGTAAAAAAAAAAAAAGTGTACATGAAAAAGAAAAAGATTTTGCAGTATAGATAGGAGTTTATCATTACTTATCTGTAGTACATATAGATACCTGGATTATAGTAAATATAAACCATTTGATTGATACTCAAATTGTTTTTTAATTAAAGTAGGTGTAGTCTGTTTTTTTTTTTGCTCATAGATTTTGGACTGTTCAAATTATTCTAATTTATCTATACAATACATTGACATATTGAATTGTTGTAATTGAATCATTGCTAGATAATAATTAATATTGATAAACTTAGCTTGTTACTTGAAGGTTCAAATAACACTGACCTTCTGATTATATGGGATGTAAATAAATTAATTGATGCATCATGAAGTATAATCAATTTTGTTGATATTTTCACTGTCTTACTATAATATATCTATATAATAAGTAATAGTGCAGTTTAACTTTCAAAACACTGAATAATAAATAACTTGAGAAGCATTTCTACAATTACTTTAAATGAATTATTTTCCAGAAAAATTGTAGAAGTATACTTTTAATTACATTAATGTAATTCTTTTCAATTGCATGAAAAAAATTGTACTAAAATATTCCTTCATATGTGTCTGAAAATTATTGATTATTTAGTGTTTTGAAACTTACATTGCACCAGGATTTATTTATTTATTACATATATTTGTTGCTGTTTATATGGTAGTTAAATATATATTTTTTTCAAATGCACTAAAACTTTTTGTAATGAATAATTAAAGAAAATTTACTATTTCTAATATATTTTGAACAATACCAACTGTTTCCTATGAAGATATGTGATGCTGGTATTTTAATTGTATTTATATATTGGATTATTTCTATCATCTAATATAAATATTAAATGTCTTTAGAAAAAAAAAAAAAACTTTATTTACATATTTCAAATACATTCAACTGTTAGTAATATACAACATTTCAAATGGTATTATTCTCCTCTCTTCATCAGATGGTGCTGGCCTGATCAGTGACAGTACTATCATGGGAATTGAACCTGGACACTTAGATTCTTGAATATTAAATTTTAAGGTAATGCTCTAATCAACTGAGCCATCTTGTCAGTAGAAATTTATATATCTATCTATGAGGTTCCTCTTGATTTTTTCACTTTATCCTAAGAGCAAAGTTGATCAGTGATTTTTATACATTATGTATAGTCACACTAAGTTGACTTATAGGGTTGTTCACCATTGTCATGTGAGCAACTTCTATAAATTTTCTTCTTTGTATCTTTTCTTCTCTATCTAATATTTGTGCTACTACTAACAGTTGAATGTATTTGGAATATTTAAATAAAGTTAATTTTTTCTAAAAACATTCAATACTTATATTAGGTGATAGAAATTGTCCAATATACAAATACCAACTGTTTTTTCTAATATAGTCTATTAGAATTTTAATTTTTTTATATTAAAATAGTTGTTATTAATATTCAAAATATACTGCATTTCAAATTTAAAACTATAGGTATGATATTCATTTTATTGCTGTCCAATTTATATTGTTTGAAGCAATTTATTTAGCAATAATTATTTTTCAATGAATGTTTTATATTACTTATATTGCTGCAATAAGAATATGGTAATTATAGTCATATTTCTTTAGGAAAGTATATGCAAAAAGCGTGGTAATACACTAGAATTATTTGTTAAAATGATGTTTTAATATGAAACTAAGCATGTATAAAAATTGTGAAAGTAATTGAAAATTGGATTATTTTTTAATTAGTTTTAAAAATGGAAATATTCTCTCTTTTTCTCTCTCTCTCTTTTTGTTCACATTTTGCTTGTTTTGTGCATATTGGTTACTATTAATAGTAGCATGCAGTATTATAATATCAGTATGTTTAATATATTTTCTAAGAATAAATTAAAATAAATTTAGCACTTCAATATGTTTATGTTCATTAATCGATTTTATAGAATCTCAGGTAAATAGTTGATATTAACTTATAGTTTATCCACAAGTCATCTTTGTAGAAGTTTTAATATATATATATATATATATATATATATATATATATTAAAACTTCTACAAAGATATAATATATATATATATATATATATATATATATATATATTAAATTATTATTTTAAATATGAACTCCATAAATTAAACTGATATTAAAAATATTATGTACTGTTTGATGAATATTTAACATTTTGTTAATGACTTGTAGAGGTCAGTTCTGTCATTTATTGATATATACATAGTTGTATGAATACACACAATTACTTACATGTATACAAATTATTTATATATATTTTGTTATCAGTGCATTACATATGATTGTATAACATTATTTTAATTCAAGTTCAAAACATTAATGTAAGTATAATCTTTTAAAAACATATTAAGACATTTAAGCATTTAATTGTGGATTTTATTTTTTGCAAAGTATTATTTTCAGAACCGAAAAAAAAACTTTTTTCATATTATTTTATAACTATTGTTGTAGTAATTGTATTAAAATTATTATTACTTTTATTGATTTCACAATCAGTATTAATTTTAATAATCTAAATAAATATATTGTAAATTCAATATTATTACAATTATTAATAATGTTAATATATTTTATATTGCTGCATTTTATGCAAGATATGCATTTCCAAGACTTTGTATGTCAAAACTATTTTTCAAATATTATAAGAATACAAATTCAGAATAGTATAGAGTTTACAATCATTATAGATTAGATTTTGCTTTTAAATATGTTTATTATATTTTTTCTTTTTTTTTTTTTAACATTTTTTTTTTTACTATCATTGATAATTATTTTCCTATCTTTGAATTCCATAGAGAAATTTTACTAAATTTGAAACATTCTGATTTTTAGTAATCATTGATCTTTTCATTCATCTAATTTTTATATCAAAGTTATTAATTTTCTGAAGGATCATTATTTTTAGCAAGGTTTTCTATACTTATATGATAGTGTTGTTAGATATAAAAAAAATTTAAATTTTATTTATCATAAATTTTAAAATAATGTGGAATATCAAATTCCAAATTACTATTATATGGAATAAAGAGCCTACTATTTACAATTATACAAAAAAAAAAGATATCATGCATTTATCATCTTAATTGATTGATGACTGCAGAGTGTGAAAGTGTGTAAATGTGTTGTTTGTTTTTTGATAATTTGAATATTTACAAAATTTCAAATTTTGCATATGAGAAAAATCATAATATTTAATTTTTTTACAGCATATAATTTTAAATTCGCATATAAATACAACTTGTATTAATTCAGAATTCCCTCCTCATATTCTTTACTTTCTTATTATTAGATATTTTATTTAAATATCCATATTATCAGGCAAAAATAAAATTTCAAATCCTTTTTCTCCCCCCCCCCCCGCCCGCGGAAATATCCTGTTAGATTTAGCACTGGTAAAGTAATGAGTTTGAAAGATGAAGTTTCTGAATCAAAGCTCAACTTGTGCTCAAATGTCATATGATTTTCCAAACAATTAATCATTTGATTATATTTTTTGTATTTTAAATTATTACAAGAATAATTTATTAATGTACATAAATAGTACAAATAAAGCAGTGCTTGAAAATACTATTGATATATTTATATTCATTAAATCTAGAAACTTTTCATTTAGGTATTATTTTCTATGCATTGTAATAAGAACTGATGAAATTTATGATGCAACTCAAAATTAAGATAAATAATAAACATGTTAAAAGGATGATAACAAATAGCAAATTACCATAGATGATGATCATGTAATTTTAATATTCTATACCTACTTTTTTAATGTGTCATTGATATGCACTTAATATGAATAATTATTAATAAAAAATATACCCTCCCATATTAATGATCATTTTGGTTTTAATTAGAGAAGATATAAATTAGTATTAATAGTGAGAAGTAAAACTATATTTATTACATTTTGGTTTTTATAAGTTTTCCATAAAATGTTTAAAGAAAAAAAACCCTTTTTTAAATCAGCATTATTCATTTTCATTTTTTTTTATTATCACTTTCAAGAAATATTTAAATTTATGAATACTTGTGTATTAATTTTTCATATGTAAATATATATTCTATATAAATTATTAAAAGCTTTGTATTTTTTTGTGAACATACAGATTCGCATTAAATTAATGATGCTCATTTTTTCACTTTTATAGATTTTTAGAAAAGCAGTATACAGACATATATTATCTGTTTAAAAGTCACTTTTATTAAAACTATTTTTTTTATAAATATTGTAATAATTTGGGCATTTTTACAAACTATTGAAATTTAATAAGGAATGAAGCCATAATGTTTCCTTTATTCTAATCTTATGTTCATATAGTTTATTGCTCTATTTAGTTTTATCGAATTTCTGCAAATATATTTACGTTTCCAATTGAATAATGAAAAATAAAATTATGTGGATTGTTATTCTGCAGAACCTGTGACATGCAAACACCAAAGTGATGGAATGAGCATCATATTTCCACTCAATTGATCAATTTGAGATTTTTTATTTTCCTAATTTTCTTAGAATCTCTAGTTTTGAATCCATTACTCTACATTGAACAGGTAAAAAATAATTTTACAGTTAGTTGTTCAGATGGTTATGTGATGTTTCAGCACCATAAAGAGTGGCTGAGCTGGGAGTCAATCTAAAAACTTTTAATTTTTAAACTACAACCTTGCCATTGTATTACGCTACACATGAATTTCAGATCCGAAAATTTTAAGATAAAATTCACAAAAAAAAAATATATTTTTTTTTTACATTAAGTTATGAATGTTTAAAATTATAAATTTTCAAGTTCATTTATTTATACATTTTTTTTGTTTACTGGTTGTTTCTTAAGTAAACAAAATCAAAGAGTAGAATTATATATAATTTTTGTTTTAAAATTTGGAGCTCATCATAATTTGTTAAAAAGATTTAAAACTATTATGATTTTCACTTCCCAGTCAATGCATTTGACATATGAAAAAAAAAAAAAACTATTATGATTTTGTTTTAAATTTTATGATTGTAAAAATTTTTATTTTGATTAAATAGACATGAATTCCTCTAGAGTACAATAAATATATTTAAAAATATATTTTAATAATCAAAATTATATTATTTCAGGATTAGGAAAATAACCAGAACCAAAAATTTTAATATATATAAAATGTAAATCAACATTTATTTGTAAAAGGAATTCATAAATTATGAAGACTATTTATTTATAATTGTCAGTTTAGACAAATCTTAGAATTAATTCCTAAGAAAATTACTAGGAAAATTTGAAAATTATAAATAAATTTTTATAAATACATCTAAAATCATTAGTACTTCTAACCATTAACATATTTAAATCTTTGCATTAATTTTATATATATATATATAATGTAAAATATTTAAATCTTTGCATTAATTTTATATATATATATATAATGTAAAACACTAAAAGTTCAAAATAATTAAAAAAATTGTAAATTCAGAATGATTTGTCGATACATAAATATGTATACAGACTATAAAAAATTTAGTTCATTAAATAATAATAATAAATTAAATAACAATTTTTATATCAAATAGCTTTAATACAGAATAAAACAATGCAATCATTCACAATAATTAGATAAATTAAAATGTAAAAATTTATTTATTGCTTAAATTAATCAAGCCATTGTACATATTTAAGTTTAAAAAAGGTATTAAATGAAGTGATTTTTATTTTATTTTATAAATGGCTTTTTCACAAAGTGAAATATAAAATAAATGTTTAAACATAACTTATTGAGATATTTTTTCAATATCTAAATTATATATTTTTAATAATCATTTAGTTTTTAGTGTTAATTTTTTAATATAAATAATGTGTTTTATAATCTACATAATGTATCATTATTTATAAACATATAATACTATTACTATAATATCTTTTTTTTTGATATTGATTAAAAATATTAATATTAAGAAAGAAAAATTTAGCATTGCAATATAGTGCATATTATTTTTTCTTTAAGGAATAATAATTCTGTTTTCATAAATTGTATTTAGAAAAAATCAATTATAATTTGTTATTGGAACACAAACAGACAGAATCATGGGTTTCGAGTTTCAGCTTTTTCATGAGGTATTCTTGATTCAAGACTTAATTTTTAATTACAGTTTTATTGTGTATATCTATATGTAGTCCTTAATATTCACTCTAACTAATTAAAGCATGGTCCAATATTCATCACAAATTAACAACTTTTTTAGATCAGTAGCACTTATTACATATTTAACTATATATATATATATATATATATATATATATATAGTTAAATATGTAATTATGCTATATCCATACATATATATATATAATAATTCAGTGCATAACGCTATACTGAAATAAATATACAAATATTAAGCAATTAAATCATCCCACATGATTAAGAAATCCAGTACCATTTTGACTTGGCTATTTTGAAATACGAACTCTAATGTATTATATATTAGTTCATAGAGGGCAGTACTGGATTTCTTAATCATGTGGGATGATTTAATTGCTTAATATTTGTATATATATATATAAAATAGTTTTGGGGTTAAACTGTGTGTTATTTTTGAAACATTTTGATAAAACAGCATCTGCCATTGTCATAGTGAACATTTCAAAGAAAAACTGTTAGATTTCAAATAGTAACAACATTAAATGTGAAGTAAAGAATGAGATTGAGTGTGAAGTAGTTGAGCATTCAGAATATATGAATTAACAAAATATTTATTTTCTTCAGTTTCACAATTTATTGATTTTAAGATTTATATTAGAAGAAATAAATAAAATAAGTGGTCTATAAGGCTGAAAAACATTGTGCTTCATCATTTATATTTAAACCAGTTAGTCTTTTTAATATTTTAATTGACTCTTTCATAGTTGTCAAATCATACTTTTTCAAATTAGCAACTATTTTAGCATTATCAAAATCAGGTTTGTGACCAATTTCTAAAAAATATGAAGTAAAAGATGACATATTTAACTTCTGATTGAAAGAATTTTTATGTTCATTAATTCTGACATTAATTCATCTATTAATCTGACCTACATAGCTTTTGAGCACCATAAACATGGAACTTCATAAACACCCTGGCATTCCAAAAGTACTCTATCTTTAGGTTTATGGAAAAAATTTAATGCCTTTAATCAGAAGTTAAATACATCAACTTTTACTTCACATTTTTTAGAAATTGGTCACAAACCTGATTTTAATAATGCTAAAATAATTGCTAATTTGAAAAAGTATGATTTGAGAATTATGAGGAAGTTGATTAAAATATTAAAAAGACCAACTGGTTTTAATAAAGCTATGAAGGATAATGTATTCCAGCTTTTGGAGACCACTTTTTGTATCTCTTCTACCATAAATGTGAAATCAATTAATGATGAAACTGAAGATAATAAACATTTTGTTAGTCCACATATTCTGAATGCTGAACTGTTTCATGCTCAATCTCATTCTTTATTTCACAATAAATCTCATTACTATTTGAGATCTAATGATTTTTCAGTTACCAATTTTTCTTTCAAAACTTAACCTTGACAATAATGGATGCTATTTCATTAAAATGTTTCAAAAATAACACACTTTAATCCAAAAACTGCTTTATTTATGTCATATAACCATGAAAACATTAAATATAATACATATAATAATTATAATTTCAATTTTGTTTCACGCTTTTTTTCCTTATCCAATAAAATGAACTGAACAGAAAATGACAAAGAATCAGAGAACAAAATATTAAATATGATAATATGTCATGACTATTATCTATGACCCACTATAATGCACTCATATCATTTGCTAGTCTTTTTAATGCCATTTAGTAATGATATCTTTTCACATTTTTTGAAAGTACAGAACATTTTTCTGGTTAATCTTATCCTCCCATATGAAAATAGTCAGTGTTGAAGTATTATACAATGTCTTCAAAATAATCTTTTTAATGTAATTTGTGTCTGTCTCTCACAAAAAAATCATATCCAAGTTCATCATAAAGTCTTTTTAGAAAGGCTGTTATTTTTCATTTATTTCATTTCCCATTATAATGAAAATATGTTCTTGCAATAGTGCATTCTATATTTTCATTACAAAAATAATGAACTCCAAATCATGGAGTTTTTTTAATATAAAACTAAATATTAGTATATTTATTAAAACAATGATTGTACATTAAATAGAGTAACATTGAATCATTGTAAGTGGCAGATTGATTTTTGATCCAGAACTTTTAAGCTCCCAATTCCATTATCCTACCACTATGCTAAAACTATGCAATACATCTATTAAACTAATTTTGTTAAAATTTGAATTAATAAATGTTTAATTTTTATTTATCTCACTTCCAAATATTACTTTATCCAGAAATGAAAATATTCAAGCCAATTTTTATTAAATTTTCAAAAATAATGAACAACAAATAAGTTTATTCTTTTTACTTTTTTTTAGAATCTGGGCAAAATTTGAATAAATTCTTTAAATAATTTTCAATTTTTTATTTTATTTAAGTCAATCTAATGATTTTTTTATTTAAAAAAGCTAAATTATGTTCTGAAAATATCTATTAACAACTACTGCATCACAATTATCATTTTAAATGTCTTAAATGTATCCAATCTTTGTGGGATTTAATGATTTTTTACTTATTTCTGCATTAGTCCATTTTTTATAATTTGGTTTTAGAAGAAAATATTTATGATTTACATGAACATTTTTTGTTTGTTTTATGAAAACAATATATTATAATAAAAAAAATATAAACTGAAAGTTTACTAATCATAGCTTTTTATTTGGGGTTAGTTATTTTTATATTAATTTAAGACATGTGACATAGATGGGGGGGGGGGGTAGTTATTTTTTGTTTTTGTATTTTTTTATGGATAAATCAAGTTCATTCTAAATGATTATTTGTCCTCTATTTTTAATTTGTATCCTTATTTTATATAAACATAAAGTACTTAAATATATATATTCTTTATAAATGAATTTAACTGTATGAATTTATTTGATATTTAAACCATTTTGATATTTTTTTATGTTATGTTACTTTGTATGTAAATTAAGTTCATTTTTGGTTTTATTAGTATCAATAAAAATATAATGAATATACGTTTATTTTGTTTTTGTTTTTGTTTTTTTTTGCTTTTTGTTTTTTATTTTGTTTAAATATGTATATTTATTATACATTAATAATGCACACATGTTTTGTTGCTTGTATATAATTTCAGTTTTGTTGCTCACTTGTTTGCAACTTTACTTTAATTTTATATATATATACATTTGATGTTATTTTTTACATTTATATATATATATATAATTTTGCTGATTATTAATTATTATTTATATTTACTTTTTCCCCTTGTTTGTTTTTTTCTTTTTTATATTTTTATTCTCATTTATAAATTTATAATTAGTAGTTTTATTATTGCAATTAATATTTTTGTATTTCAATCAAGATGTTGGCAAAGCATATTTACTATATCACAAACAAAAAGCATAAAGAGAATAATGACACAATAAAATATAAATATTTATTGCCATTTTTTAAAATTTAATAAGAAGTGCATTAATAAGTATCTCATGGTGTTGATTTGAATTTAGATAAAACTTGAATTTTTTTTAGGTTACATTCAGCCTTATGTCGTGCAAGAGGTATACACTTATAGATTAAGTCATAATAAAATTTAATGGATAAATATTGAATGATAGTGAAGTCATTTGATAAAGCATGATGATCAAATTAAGCAGAAATCTCTGATCTCTAAGACTTATGTTATCATAGTGAAGGGAGAGTGAAAGTTTGGATTCCAATGCCTCTAATTACAGCTAGCTGAAATATATATGCTATACTTGTATTTAGATATTACATAGTATACAGTGTAAATGTTAATTATTATACTTTAACATCTATCATCTTATTTTCAAAATGAATCAAGAAAGGCCTTTTAATTTCAGTCACATGTAATATTATATTAGTATCATAAAGTTTATTTCAAATATAAATGTTTTATCGGGAAGACATATTGACAATAGAACACAAGGAAGAGCTATAATTGGCAAAGTTTTAGAGTGTTTTACAGAAATGTTTACTACAAAAAAGATTAAAAGATAGCATTATATAATAATCAAATAGTCAGATTAAAAGATAGATAGGAATATTTATGGAAATATTTGTGATTCACATAATAGTTAATGTCATCACAAAATTTATCTTTAAATATGTTTTGATTTATTTTTTACTTTTCTTTCCTTTTTTAAAAAAGTAAACTGATTATGCTAAGTTTAGTGAATGTTTCTAATGATAATGGTTATAATTTCTAAATTGTATTTGAATAAGTGTTTTATTACTAATTATTAAAATCAACATTGGCTTATTTTGAGATGCTTGTTATGTTAAAATGGCAACAGAGAAATTAAAATTCCAATTGAATATTAATTTTTCATTTAATTTATTATTTTTAGCATATTCCCAAAAAAAAAAAAAAAAAATCAATTTGAATTTTCTATAAATAATAAAAAATATGCTTTTAAAATAAATTTTTAATATAAAGTTTTTAATTTAGCAATTAATTTTTAATTTATAAAAATATCATGTAATGAATGAATAATGAAATATTGTTATATCATTTCCATTAACTTAAATTTTTCTGTTAGTTATCTGCTTTCTGTAGTCTCAGAATTACCTCCATATTAAATAATATTATGTTTTCAATATTATTATTTCTTGAACTAGTGTTTATTGTATCAAGAATTGAAATATCATAATTCTGACACATCATTTTTTTGCAAAGATAGGTATTTGTTTTTTTTTTTTTAAAAAAAATTGGAATGATATACTATGACTTTTTTTCTCTCTCCTCTCTCTTTTTTTCTTTTTTTATTTAAGTATAGACTTAGAAACACTGTTATTAAAAGTAATGTTTTACATAGATAATCATAAACATTCATTTGCAAGTTCTAATTTATTTCAGATACTTTGGTATATACTTCTTTAATTTATTTATTTCTTTAGTTTTTTATATTTTATTGCAATTATTGTTTTATTTCTTTTATAGTGCAATATTTATTTCTTTTAATAAAAAATAGAAGAAGATAGCAGAGTCAAAACTGTACCAAACTTTGATGAGATTCATGAATTGTTAATGAAAATGAAAGCATTTAGTACATTGCCTAATATATCTGCATAACATGGTGGTAGCAGTTATAGCATTGTTGTAGAATTTGAAAAATTATATTTTGAATCAAGACATAATGCTTGTATCAAACAAATGTCAATGAAAAATTGTAATTTAATTTCAATATCTTAATTTTTTCAAGGTATATGAAATTTTGAAAACAATTTTAAAGAACAAAAACCTTAACATGATCACCATTTCTTATGCTTACTTATAATTGTTATTAAAACAGGCAAAATTTGCCACTCAGTGCAGGCCAGACACCAAAATATATAGGTACTGAACTGAGTTCAAACCTATATGACTATATAAGCTGATGGCTTTGCATTGAAAATATTATTGTGTTTTCAGTTTAAGACTCATAGTTTTGTAGTTACATAAAGATAAAAGGTGGCTGCTGTGGATTGCATTGGATTCTAATATCTAGGCACAGTGTTCTCAGATCCAAGGCTCCTCACTGACAAAGGCTACAAGCCAGACACTAGTCATGGGGATATTGGATGAGTTGGCACTAGATGGGGATTTTATGCACAAGTCTTCTGGCATCCATTGATTACTCTGGCTTGCACTGAATGGCAATATTGTATGGAGAGTTTTGCCAATTTTAAAGATCTTTTTACTTATGTTTATTATATGTAAAATGAAGCTAGTTAAGAATTTAAATATTAAAGACTTGTGAATATCTAATCAATACACTTTATTAAAACAGGCAAAACTCTCTATATGTATTGCAACTCAGTGCAAGCCAGAGTAATCAATGGATGCCAGAAGGCTTGTGCATAAAATTCCTCTCTAGTGCCTACTCATCCAATATCCCCAGACTAGTTTCTGTATGTGGCCTTCATCAGAGAGGAGCCTTGAATCTGAGAACACTGCACCTAGATCTTAGGATCTAATCCAATTCTCCTGCAGCCACTTTTTATCTCTACTAGACTACAAAACTATGAGTTTCAAACTGAAAACATAACATTTTCAATCTAAGCTCGGTAGCTTATAAAGACACCAAAATGTATAGGTACTGAGCTGAGTTCAGACCTAAGCTACTGAGCTTAGATTGAAAATATTATGGTGTTTTCAGTTTGAAACTCATAGTTTTGTAGTTAAGTAGAGATAAAAGGTGACTGCTGGAGGGTTGCATTAGATCCTAAGATCTAGGTGCAGTGCTCTCATATTTAAGACTCCTCACTGATGAAGGCCACAAGCCAGAAACTTGTCTGGGGATATTGGATGAGTAGGCACTAGATGGGGATTTTATGCACAAGCTTTTTGACATTCATTGATTACTTTGTTTTGCACTGAGTGGTAATATGTATAGAGAATGTTGTCTGTTTTAATAACAGTTATGAGCGAGCGTAAGAAATAGTGTTCATGTGATGTTTATTGGCTTAAAATCAATCCTGCACTACACTTTATGTTAATTTTTTTAAAAAAATATTTACTTGCAATTACTGTAATATTAAAATTATATATATATATATTGTAATGCTACATAAAAACGATGAATATGGAGAAATGAGAAAACATCATCATCCTCACTGAATAGTCACAATCAATTAATATTGTCAGTGAGAAGTCATCAACAAATACAAAATAAGCATGGGAATCAGCTTTGAACAAAAATGTAAGTAGTTATATTAATAATCATAAGTTACAAAATCACCAACATTAATAAAAAATAATGAACAGTCATAGGATCTAAAAGAGGTACATTATAAGCAGGCTAACTATCTAGCCATTGCCAAACTTAGGGGAAAATAGATCCCATATCATTTGAATACACATATTTAAATGCTAAAGTATCTATTACAAAAATAGTTCTGGGATCTTGATACATACTGATCATCATCAATGCTTCTGGCTATCTGGCACTTTAAACATATTGGCCATCAATAAAATAATAATTGTCGTAAAGGGTGAAGACTTTAAAGGTGACCCTTATTTTTGCACCATCCAGTGAAAAATCTGGATGCCCAAGCACAAACATATCGTCTTAAATTTAAATAAAATAATTATCATTGTTTGTGACTAGCTTGGGATACGAGGACCCTAGTAGGGGGTGTGATTGTAAACAAGAGAAAATACTAATATATAATACTTTAAATCTATTTCATTATTAAATAACTTCACAGGAATAATAATAAAAATAAAATTAAAGGTCTGTTAAGTACTTTATAAATATAAATACATTATTCTGGTTTTGATTTTCAAATAATAGAAATATATTATAACAATGTAATTTACAGATTTATCAACATACGTTTACATGAAACACACACATACATATATATAAGCACATGAATGTGCCTGTATAATAATATAAAATTAACATTCTAATAGTCAGTCAACTAATAAAAAAGCATTTCATTTTAATAAGATATATATAATGACTGATTTTACATATATGAGTACGCATGTACATATGGACATGCATAATGCCATTATATCCTAATGATATTTCATTTGTCAATAATAAATTTATTAGATTCTTATTTCCATATTATTATATTCTCACCAGACGTAAATTAATTCAATGTTGAAGATATAACTAAAACAAATGCTCACAAACTTATGCATTTTGTAATATAAACTAAAATATTTTGTATTAATTTTACATATTATCATCTTATAAATTAAGTTATTAGTATATTAATTACTTTTAATTGCAAATAAAAGTTTTTAAAAGAAAATATTATTTTTAACAGTCCAGTTTGAAAGTTCTTTTAAAACTCTTCAGCTTTTATTTCTTTGTTTATAATATTTAAGAAAGATTTCTGTATTTACTTTTCTAAATTCAAAATAAAATCTTTTATGAATAATAACTGGAAGAAATCCTTTGGAGACACTTATTTTCTTCCCATATTTTCTTTTTAATTGGATGACTTAGCCAAAAGTTATAAATTAAATATTTAACTTTAACTGCAATGTCAAGTGTTTGAAATAATGCCACTTTCAGCTAATGTCTGTTTGTGAACTAAATCTCTTGTATGTACTGTACAGATACAATCACAGTAACTATGTCTTGTGCTTCTTTCCATATAAATGAAATAGTTATGTGTAAAACATAGCATGTTAGTCTCTTAATAAGCTTCCAGCACTGGAATCTCTGAGTAAGCTGGCTTATTATAATCATGTCTGCAATAGAGCAGTAGACTTATTCTATGAATATTTTTAGGATAGATACATATCAAGTAAATGTTGACAATTAATCAGTCCTATTCAGTCTATATAGTTTGATGGACTTCAGGCAAATAAGCATGTTAGTACTCACATATTAGCTATGAACCATAGACAAGTTGGCCCTTAATTCCATGCGAATTTAAACTTATTCAACTAGTAGAAGCTGTCTTGCACTCTATATCTGCATTTTTTTTATAACTGTATGTCATCTTTTTTAAACCCACTTTCTATAGTTTATAATGGAATTTGAAAACTAGATAATTTTTTTTTTCTTGATCAAAAAATAAATAAATAACTTTTCAATTTACATAACCAATTTTTATCCAGAAATTTTTTAATATTTCAAACAAAAACTGTTTGTAGAATTTAAAATCAAAGTATATTATAACATAAAAAAACACTTTTCCATGATTATGAAGCCATAGAGCTTTGAAAGCGCTAAGCTTTAAATAAATTTAATAATATATAGAACTTCTTTAACGAGCGTTATAAGCGCATAATTATTGATATTATTTAATTAAGAAAAAGTTTCTTATGATCCAATTAAAAATAGATATGGGAATTTTATAATTACTATTTACTGCAAAATAAAAACCTGCTTATTTACATATTCTTTTTATTATCACCAAATTCAGAATTAAATAAAACATTAAATAGACTTTTCTATGTTTACTTTTAAATAATTTATAATACTTTTAAATATCAAAATTATTATTTAACCATTAATCTGTTATTCCTTTGTATATATTCCAAATAAATATCTACAAGAAATTTTGCTTATTTTCATTTCTATATTTTTCCTTCCAATCTTTATATATATATACAAATCAATATATATATCAAAATACAGTAAAATTTACATAAATTATATTTTTAGAAGTACTTTGGACTATACATTTTGTAGTCTTTATCAACTATATAACATTGAATAATCAAAATGAGACAACCCTTAACAATACCCATAGTTCAATTCAGATTTCTCACAATTCTGTTATCTTAACATTTGATGATTGGCGATTCATTAACATTTGACGGTATCTTGAAATCAACATAGCCTCTTTTATTTTACGTTTATTATGACAACGTTCAATTTGAATAATTTTCATATTTTTATAATCAAATTTAAATCCATATTGACAAGATTTATTATGATCAAATATAATAGATGATATGAATGAAATGTGTGGGTCAATAGATCGAATAGAGTCAATATTATTTATAATGCTCTTGTTTCAAAAAATGTAAAGTCTGATATTATAAATTTTATTATAAAAGTATTGCAGTTTATTGATAAAAATATTTATGTTAATTTTAATAATGAATATTATAAAATGAGTTATGGTTGGCCAATAGGTCTTCCTGCTGTTGCTCAAATTTGTAATTTTGTTATAGCAACTTTTGAAAGTAAAATTGTAAAGCAATTGAAATATCAAGAAATTAAAGTATATCATAGATATGTAGATGATGTTTTTATTTGTGGAAAACAAGATTTAATAATCAATTTATTTAATGAATTAAATCAGATTAAGGATATAAAGTGGGTTATAACTGAAGAAAAATAAACTTCCATAAAATTCTTGGATATTCAAGTAACATGTAATGATTGCAGTTTGGATTATCTTATATTAATTAAATCAATTGAAACTAGAGGTTTTTTTTCATATGAATCACATGTACCTATATGTCATAAGTTGTCTGGATTGAAATCATTCTTATTTCGAAATGAAATTGTGCAAATATTCTAGTGATAAAATAAAAAATGTAAATTTATTTGTTAATGACTTATTGAAAATTGGTTATTATAAAAATGCTATTACTAATATTCTTAAAAAATTTAAAAGGAATCAACAATATAATAAAATTAAAAATAAAAATACTATCAAAATGAAATGGATTTCAATGCCATTTATATCGGATGAACATGTCATGTTTATTAGGAGAATTTATAATGGTTTGTGTCATATTGCTTTTTTTCTCAACAAATAATATAAATAGATTACTTAATAACTCTAAAATTCAAAGTTTAATCAAAATTCTATTATATATAAATTGATAAGTGGATGTGGCTTACAATACATAGGTGAATCTAAGTGTACATTTGAGAAAAGAATAAAAGAGCATATGCCTTTATATAATAGAATTCAAAAAGAGAAACAATCTGGAATAGATGTAAATAAACCTTCATCATCTGTTATATTTGATCATAATAAATCTTGTCAATATGGATTTAAGTTTGATTATAAAAATATGAAAATTATTCAAATTGAACGTTGTCATAATAAACGTAAAATAAAATAGGCTATGTTGATTTCAAGAAATCATCAAATGTTAATGAATCGCCAGTCATCAAATGTTAAGATAACAGAATTGTGGGAAATCTGAATTGAACTATGGGTATTGTTAAGGATTGTTTTGATTATTCAATGTTATATAGTTGATAAAGACTACAAAATGTATAGTCGAAAGTACTTCTAAAAATAATATAATTTATGTAAATTTTACAGCATTTTGATATATATATATTGATTTGTATATTACATATATTGTGAAATAAATACAGATATCAAACTTAATTTATATATATATATATATATAATATACAAATCAATATATATATCAAAATATAGTACAATTTATATAAATTATAATCTTTTAGAAGTACTTTCGACTATACACTTTGTAGTCTTTATCAACTATATAACGTTGAATAATCAAAACGAGACAACCCTTAACAATACCCATAGTTCAATTCAGATTTCCCACAATTCTGTTATCTTAACATTTGATGACTGGTGATTCATTAACATTTGACGATTTCTTGAAATCAACATAGCCTCTTTTATTTTACGTTTATTATGACAACGTTCAATTTGAATAATTTTCATATTTTTATAATCAAATTTAAATCCATATTGACAACATTTATTATGATCAAATATAACAGATGATGAAGGTTTATTTACATCTGTTCCATATTGATTCTCTTTTTGAATTCTATTATATAAAAGCATATGTTCTTTTATTCTCTTCTCAAATGTACACTTAGATTCACCAATGTATTGTATACCGCAACCACATATCAATCTATATATAATAGAATTTTGATTAAACTTTGAATTTTGAATTTTAGAATTATTAAGCAATCTATTTGTGTTATTTGTAGAGAAAAAAGCAATATGACACAAATAACATAAATAGATTGCTTAATAATTCTAAAATTCAAAGTTTAATCAAAATTCTATTATATATAGATTGATATGTGGATGTGGCGTACAATACATTGGTGAATCTAAGTGTACATTTGAGAAGAGAATAAAAGAACATATGCTTTTATATAATAGAATTCAAAAAGAGAATCAATATGGAACAGATGTAAATAAACCTTCATCATCTGTTATATTTGATCATAATAAATCTTGTCAATATGGATTTAAATTTGATTATAAAAATATGAAAATTATTCAAATTGAACGTTGTCATAATAAACGTAAAATAAAAGAGGCTATGTTGATTTCAAGAAATCGTCAAATGTTAATGAATCGCCAGTCATCAAATGTTAAGATAACAGAATTGTGGGAAATCTGAATTGAACTATGGGTATTGTTAAGGGTTGTCTCATTTTGATTATTCAACGTTATATAGTTGATAAAGACTACAAAGTGTATAGTCGAAAGTACTTCTAAAAGATTATAATTTATATAAATTGTACTGTATTTTGATATATATATTGATTTGTATATTACATATATTGTGAAACGAATACAGATATCAAACTTTATATATATATATATATATATATATATATATATATATATATATATATATATATATATATATATATATATATATATATGCACACCCACATTTCTATGATGTTGTGTGCCTTGATACATTACTGTCTCAATTTACACATAAATTTTGCAAATAGTAAGGATGGAATGTTTTTAGATTTACAAAGAATGAATTGTGATTTATATTTATTTTTGTGATTGGAGATTATTTGTCTTTTATTATATCTTTATATGTCTTTAAAAAGAATGGGGAAGTATGGAGATGTTTATTATATCTATAAATTATTTTTATGCATAATTTTTAATGATTTCTCAGTACTGTCATATTTCTGCATATATGATTTCATTTTCCATACTTTAAAAAAAAAATCGATATGAATTTCACTGCATTTTTAAAATCAAAATTTTAGTATATGTACAGGGCTGGCCTGAGATTGTTTGCTACTCCAGGCAAACTTATTGTTGCTGCTCCATGTTTTGGTATTCATGTCAGAACATTAAAATTTGAAATTTTTTATCTAAATTTATCCAAAACAAATGATCTCTATAGCAGATAAGAATAAAATAAAGTGAATTACAATTTTTTTTTATTTAGAAAAAATATATAGTATATATTATTTAAGAATAAAATATCAACAATTTTGCGCTTTTAACGCTTGTTAGAGAAGTTATATTCATTAATAATTTATTTAATGTTTAGCACCTTCAAAGCTCCATGGCTTCATATATATAAATATATATTTAAGAAATAAAAAAGTAAAATAAAGATTTTTAAAACATCTCTTAGTTTTCTTTGATGTACAATATTCCAACAGCTGTGCAAAATTTAGAGTGTTAGCTACTTGACTCTCTATTGGAATTGGAGTTACTTCTGACAACCGAATTTGAGAAATTGTTTTCAATTTTTTTTTTTAGTATTTTCACACAAGTATCATTAAAATAATTTTTAGGACCATAGCACCATTTGATACTAAATTACTTTTTAGAATAAATTCCAGTATTTTTATTGGTGGTGTATTTGATGTGATAAGATCCAATAAAGCCAACAACTGATCGTAAAGTTCAATATCATCAGTCAGCATTTGTATTAGCACCCAAAGTTAAATATAAATCTTGGCAGTGTCAGAGAATGTCGTATTTATCAATATGTTCATTTAATTGATAAAATCTTTTTTTTAGTGATATATGAATAATGTCCAATACACGAAAGAACAGTCTGGAGAATTTATCAGTTGAGCTATTGCAACTCATATCAATATACTCATAATAAGTTTATTTTTACCAGACTTTTGAAATACATTCGCAGCATTTAATTAACTAAACATAATTCTTTGAAAAGATAATATGGTTTATTGATATTTTACATTATGAAAATCATTTGGTTAAATTGTGTGTTTACATTTTTTTTATTATAGATTCATCTTATCATTAATAGATTAGTCTTATTATTAATGTGATAAAAATATTTTACTTAACATAAAATGCACAAAGAGAAGGAAAGCTATTTAATGAAAATTTTAATAAAGGAAAGAACTCGGATTAAACAAGATTTATTCTTTTTATCTCACATCATATTTCATTTTTAAAGGCTTTTATTTAATTTAGAATCTCTGATAAATTTTGTATTGCAATTTTAACATTTCCTTCAAATTTTGTACATGTTAGAAATGGATGACAGTGTATATGACAATAAAATATTTCTAATTTCTCTAGTAATTTATATTGTCTAAGGCTGTTGGCAGCCCAAAATTTGCATCTGTTGATATCAGTTTAATAAGTTTTTAATGACATGCATAATCAGGTGATATATATAAAAATTAAAAAAATTATAGTATATTCAAATAGAAATAAAAAATAAATCATAATTTCTCTGGATTGTAAAAGTTACTTTAAATTTTAATTTCTCTTGATTCTAAAAGTTTCTTTTATTAATAAAATACTTTTTTCGTAAAGAAAATAATATTTATGCACAATTTTTTTTCAAATATTACAGATAACAACATTGTTTTTATTTTTCATTTTAATTAAAATTGGAATAATTATAAAAAAGATTGCAATACTAAAAAGTTAAAAGTAATGTATATATATATTCTAATTAATGATTTTATGTACTGTGTTAATACTAAAAAGTTAAATTGACATATATAAAAAAAATATTTTATAACAAACAGTTTTATTTAGTGTGTATTTAAAAGCCAAAAATAATTTTCTTTATCTACAATTTCAGGTTTTATATTTGATTTGAAATAAAAATGTAGTATGTCCAGAAATTAATTAATTCAATCACTGATTTTCCAGCTAATGATTGACTTCATTAATTTCTGGCTGCCCTGCACTTATATTTCAAGTCATATATAAAAATTCCACTTGAGGTTGAAGAAAACCATTATTTTTGACCCTTTAGTGCATGATAAATAAAGGTGTTTATTAGAAAATATATATTATAAATTTATTTATAAAAAAACACTGTTTAGATCATTTTAATGTAACTTTTTTATATTTTTACATGCACCATCTGATTATTTATACATTTAACCTTCCTACAAATGACAGGTCCTTTGTTCTCTCAGATGATTTTTTGTAATATTTTGTCTTTTGATTTTAATATTAAATTATTCTATGTCATAATTCAATAAAGTAAACTTGATCTGATAGAAATATCTGATAAAAAACATTGTAATAAATCATATTTGAATTTTGCAAATATTGTAAAATGAGTATATAATGAAGCCAAATGTTGTTTTTATCATTCAACAATCTTTGATTAAAATATTAATGTCAAAATGTTAATTTCTGATAAATATATCAAATTCTGTTTTAAAATATTAAAATTTCTTTATAATTTTAAAAATATGTCAAAAGATTCTAACACACAGTTCACAAGATATGGTCACAGTTATGATAGTAGTTTTCTTTGTTACTTATTGCCTTATAATTTTAAAAATAAAAGATATATATATATATTATAATGGTCTACAGAACCTCCCTAACCTAATCTGCCATACAAGGCACCACTAGGCCACTTTGGAACCTAGAAAATGTATATAGTAGGCAGATATGCACAGGAGACATTACTCTTTTATCAAACCGAATGCCCCAGTCACTACCTCAGGACAAGATGAGCTTAAAATATCACACTGTATATTCACATTAATTCTTAATTTTAAATATTAATAAAATATATAAAATAAATCACTGCCAAAATTTAATTAAAACATTTTATTATTATGCACACACACATTAAAAGGAAAATTCTGAAATTAAATTAACTAGTAAACATGTTTGATTTGAATTACAAGCTCAGATGAAAGTATTTAATTGATTTAATACAATTTTATATTTTACTAAGCATGAATATGCTACATAGATTACGCATATAACCAACCCAATCTTTTTTAACCATAGGCTAAAATTTCTCATCTAAACCAATGCTAGCTTACTGATATACCAATATGACCAATACAAAATAAGATTATTAGCATAACACAATCATGCAGTCAGAAATTTACATCTGTTGCAAGATATATGAAAAATAAAGAGTCATGGTGAGAAGGAATGAGATCTTCCCCATGATCATTAATAAATTTCACCAACAAACAGGAATGATCCACTGCCCAATTGGTGATACAAAAACAAAATTATTGAAATATATATCGAAGAAATGCTCTGTAAAAGGGGATAGCAGTCTTTGCCAGCTTATTGTCTCAATCAGAGCATAAGAAAATCAATGGCAATAGGAAATGCATCTATGACCATTGTCAACATGATGGCTACATTTTTGGGGCTATACATTTAAGTGGATATTATGCCTTGCATGCTATTGTGGTACAAGGAAACGAGTATCCAATGTACCTACTCAGATTACATTGACATAGAACATCCATACATCTATCCACTAGCACCAATTTAACTATGAAACAATTAGCCCAAAAATAACACACCTTAAACTAACATATTCTTACAAATCTATGCAGGTATTTACACTTATTTTTAAATTATTAATTTAAAAGAAATTTACAAGAATGGAAATGATATTAAACACATATTAAAAAAATATAAATAATTTAAAATTTTAGTCAGGTAAGAGATAGATTTCTTTTAAAAGTTAAGTGAAACTTAAAATACTCGAAAAGTTTGTATTATATAATTAATGTTCATATTTCATTTAAAACAAAAGTTTATACTTTCCAATGCTGTAGGTAAAGTCCATCTTTGCAGTTCTTGGTGTGTTACACAATTTAAAGTTCTTTCCATTTCACATTGTTCTAGGAGGAGACTTGCTGCCAGTTTCTGGGAACCATCATACTCTGGAGACTGCCTCAGCTGGTGCAAACACAGGGAATGTAAATTATTGCTGACCTCTACATTTTGGAGATCTGCAGTACATATATTTAAATAACATGCAATCAGCAAGAGCAATCCAAATCTAAATTTCAACTTCAAAGTTTTAATTTTATATCTTTGTGAATTTTTATCATCAAATTCCAGGATCAATCTTGCCTGACTTGACTTTTCTCTGTGGATCATGTGTTTATTTCCATTGTTATTAGTCAACTTTCTTTAGAGTGGGAGCTCAAAATTTTATCACTAGTATTTTTTTAAATTTATCTTTTATCTGACTTTATGCCCAAGAGTCTGTTTGCTATTACACCAATATAGAAAATCATTTCTATTCTAAGATTAAAAATAACTAATTAACATTAACTTTTTTTATTCTTTTATATTAAAACAATCTTGTTTTTAGATTTTAAACTTTAAATTACATAATTAGTTTGCCATCTGTGCATTATATAAAATAATTTAAATAAAATTATTAAATTCTCCTTTTATATATATATATATATTTCTACTTGAAATGATTTTATTCTCCTTATATATATATATATATATTTCTACTTGAGGGTGATTTTATATTTTTTCCACTTTTATTTCAAAATAATGTAATGACATATACTTATACAGTTACAATATATATAATAAATATGTGAGAAGGTATACTTTTAATTTTTAATAATTATTATACAATTATTGTGTAAAAATAATCAAGAATCTTAATAAACTTCATGGAAAAATCAAGTTATTAGTTATTTCAAAAATGTTCACAAGTGTAATTTTGTAAATGGTCTTTTAATGGAATTACAAATGACTAAATCCACCAACCACATAGAGTCCAGACTAAAATACTTTGATCTTACCATCTATTTGATTATGCTGTCTGTTTCAGTTTTTTTACATTAAAAAATCAATATTCAAAGAAATGTAATTTTTTCATTTTATGTATAAAAAAGTCAAGTATCTCAATAGATGGCTGTACAAGCATGATGATCTTTGTATTGCTTTAAAGAAGAGTTAAGCAGTTTTTTTATTGTGAATGATTGTTTCTTTTAAAAATATAGAAGTAATAAAGTTATAGAACTTATTATAATATGAGTTTTTTTTTGTAAATATAATGATAAAGATGCAATTCAAATTTGAAAAGAAAAAAAGTTCCATAATTTAGAAGCTTGTTTTGTTAAAATATATATAGACATAATACTATTACTTCAAGTTTTGAAACTTTTAACAACTTCTAAAATTCCAAAAAATTTGAGATTCAAGAGACCTTTCAAAGTTACTATTAGACTTTATAGATATATTAAACAACCTACATACCCATTCTTTTTAAATTCATATAAATAAAAATACAATAAAGGGCAAATGACCCTCAAGATGCATTTCATGCTGAACCAGCACTTATCAGTTGACCCAAGTCACTATATTTCATATATATATATCTATTTATATAAAGAATGTTTATCTATAGTAAATTGTTACATTTTTATTTCCCATTATCAAACTCACGCCCCTCACAATTCTGACACCATCCACTTCACATAAATACAATACAATTTATTAGACTTTATTATTTTAGGATGAGTTATAATTTATTTAATTAATGAATTTTTAAAATTTTGAATGAATACACATGAAAATTGTAATAAACACAGTTCAATACAATTGTACGAAAACAGTGTAATAGGAGTGGGAGGGAATAATGGAAAATGTAATAATAATATGTTAGAATTAAAAAGGTTAATCGCTTGATTTTTTAAATACATTTTTATGATTAGCATGAAGAGAAGGAAATATGTGTATATAAAGATTAAGCCTATTTCAAATATATATTAAAAATTTTCAAATTTATTTAATATTTTATTTAATATATAATATTCAACCATATAAAGGCACAATAAGTTTTTAGTAAAAATATATGGGGAAAGATAAGAAATACAGTGTTGAATTATTAGTACATATCTCAATCTGGCAAAAATAATTAGTCCAAAAAGGTTATGAAACTAAAAATTCAGATAATGGTAGTTTATTTGCAGATATGTATAAAAACAATGCATAATGCTAACTGAAATCTATATAAAATATTTAAAACATCTCAAAGCTATATTATTTCAGCCATATTCCTTCTTTAAATAAAGATTAGCCTGAATTTTGCAACCAATTAGCACAAAAATTCAGGCTGTTCTTTATTTAAAGAGGGAGTATGGCTGGAATAATATAACCATGGCATATTTCAAATATATATTATAATCAGAAAATTAGAATCCTGTTATAGACAAATAATCTATAATCAAATAGCAAAAACATGTACAACCAATGGTAGTGTCCAAAAATGTTTACATGAAACAAGATATTGAAATTCTTAAATCAAATGAAAGACAAACACATTGAGAAATCCAAAATTGTAACCTATAAAAGATGATATTAAATAGCAATAATAATTGCTTAATCATAATGTCTTAAAAATATATGCAAGATGACAATACTAATAAATATGGACTAGCTAATATGCACATTCCCCACAATAATTAGAGTATATAATAAATAAGCACCAATAATATAAATGCAATAATACTGCAAATTAAGAGGAGTATTCTTATCTGTTTTAAAATATAACAGCCCTTAATATTTAAAGCATATGTCACAAAAAGGGTTAGGTTACTTTAAAACTTTACCAATACACCCTCAAAATATCACCAAATGTTATAACTATCATGGTTATTTTTGTATAATGAGCAGGCATAAATATGGTGTTCTTTTTTTTTTTTTATTAAATCAACACATCTTTTTTTATGCTACATAACTTTCTTAAAATAATATGATTTTAATTGCAATAATTCTTTCTTAAGTAATCTTATATATAAATACCAGGGTTCTTATATGATGAATAATATTATAGTTTATAATTTTGTTCTTCTCTTTAATTTTTGAAACATAACAAAGAATATGATCCTAGTAAGGCAACAATGGCAATAAGACATACTCTTACTCTTAAGTCTTATTAAATTACAATTATAAATTTTACAAATGAATATTTAACATGAAAAATTCTTAAATTTAAATAAAGATAATATCCTAGGATGGCATTCATGATATCATAAATTGATAAGAGATTTTATGGCTACTCAAAATATCACTACTAATTGGTTGCTATTAATCTTCTAAAATGAAACCAAGCAATCTTATCATCTAACATTGATGATGAATAAAATCAAGTGATCTTCACATAAATGAAATTGACCAAAATGATCTTATACTGAATAGATAAATAATTTTAATTATTTTTAAATAAATAAAATAATATTTTTCTTTGATGTTCTCTTAAAATCAGAAATGCAATTCCAATAAAGTGACTTTCATGATAATTCTTTGTATTCATATACTCTCAATGCATAATAAACAAATATAATTGTGTGGTAAATATATTGTAATGTCCACTGCTCTATTAGGGTTTTTTATGAGTTAACTACCCATACTCGGTGACCAAATTATGTCCTATCTATTAAATTTGTTTCGTCAGACAATTCAGTAAGATTTAATGGATGCAATTATTTTTCTTGATCACACAACACCCTTTTAATTAATGTAACTACTAAAATAATGGGATCAAGCAAGCCAGCTTTTAATTTATTTGAAAGGCGCCAGGATTCTGTATCAGAATCCACTGGCTAAACCCATTTTATTTATTTAGTTATGATGAAATTATCTAGAAACTCCGGAGGATTGAGTCTCAGTACAGCGTTGGCAAAGGTAAATTATATTTTCAAATCTTAATAATTAACATTAATAAATTTATTAATAGTCATTAACAATGTACAATGAATAGTTGGTATTAGAAATATTTTAATTCTAACAAATTAAAATAAAAAAAACACATTATGAATTAATTAATTGGAAAAATGACACATACGCTAATCCAGATATAAATCAATTAATAAAAAAATGCAGTTCAACGATTATATTTTTTAGGTAAACAAGAGTCTCTTGATAATAGAATTTGATGTCTTTATCGGGATTATTTTAATATTATTATTAAAAATTGTTTGCAAACTTTGTCACAATCGGGAAAAGTTACTCTTAACTTACCGGTAAGTTGGTGTCGATTTATGGGATCCTGAGCTCATAAGAATTTCCATTGCTCTCTCTCTGCTGGCATCTTCCATTGTTGGTTCCATTCTATAGCTGGAGAAAAGGCATAGTTGTAGCGACCCTTTTATTGCAAAAAGCGGTCTTCACAAGGGCCATTTCCATGCTTGTGTGATAGCTTGGTACAGCAAGTGACGTACCTGTGCAGAAGTATATTACTGCCACAGCTTATGCTCATGGAAACCTCCAAATTTCAGACACATAACTAGAAGGTAAAGAGAAGACCCAGATCAGAGTTGTTCTCTTTATACCTCGATCCATTTTTTGAAACTTCTGTGCATCCTTTTGTCCTTTTATCAGCATATAAGATAATCTTGTACATTCTCTCTTAAATTTAAGTTACAAAGTCCCTCTGCCATCTTTAATTAACTAAAATATTTTTTTTACCTTATCTGGATTAGTAATTTGTGTGTCTTTTGTTCTTTCCAATTTATATCTTAATTTTTAATTAGATACAAAAAAAAATATGGACGAAAATTTCACTTTCATTGTACATTTAAAAAAAAAAATTATACAAATGAAAAAATTTAATTATGTCTTTTTATTAAAAACGCTAAATTTACTTTTTCTTTTTTTTTTTTAGCTTTTAAATATCTTACCAGATGCCAATATATTTGTACCGTATAAACAAATGGTACAATATATATATATATATATATATATTTGCAATAGTCTTAAAGTAATAATAAAATTAATATTTATTAACATTAAGAACATTAAAAAAACTTAAATTAATAATAAAATTAATATTTATTAACATTAAGAACATTAAAAAAAAAAATATCAAGCTGACTTACAAAATTTATCAAAATGCATTCCAAAATCAAATAATATGGAAGAAAATTATGCATTACAGTTTTTAAAAATAATAGTACTAATAAATAATTAACAAAACCTTAAGTAACTTTAATACTTTTAGTATGTTTTCTCATTTAACATGCTATCTCACAATTATAAAGTCCCTAGGTGAAAATATTCACTATCTTATATAAAATATAAACTTAGCATTTCTTAGTTGGCAATGAATAATGAAAGAGATGTATACTATTTTATGTAGCCACATATACAATTTTAGATTTAATAGTAAACATTTTATTGGATTTAACATTTTAAGGTGCTAACTAGGCAAAGTTAAAAGACATGACACCAAAACAAACAGCAACTTGGATAAACTAAGAGTATGACTTAAGGTAAGAGTAGCATTCCTCAGTATCTACAAAATATCATCAGAACAAAGTGTAACATAATATATGGCTTTAGACAAAGTATATTATTAAGAAAATCCATACTAAGGGATATAAAAGCAAAGACAAAAATATAATGATGGCATGAACACAAGGAATTACCTACATGTGAGTGCAATAAGGAGCTAGGACTTTGTCAGTAGCCAGGAAAAATGAGAATGAACCACCAAAAGAAAAGAGTGCTTGAATAAAGCATAAAAATGAATAATATAACTCACTGGCAATAAAATAATTTAATGTGACAATTTCCTTAAACCATAAGTGATGTGTAAAAACAATATAGCAAAGTATATTTAAATATTAAATAGTGGCATAATAATTAAAGGATAAAAAATATACAACAGCTTTTCACTCTAGAGCATTTAATCACATTCAAAAATAGCTTCATAAAGGGATAAATATAATGCCTTTAAAAATATTGTAGTAATATTGTAACAACTTATCATAAAATACCTGTTAAATAATTCATAAAGAAGTATACAAAATAAAATGCATAGAAATAATACTTGGCATTTATAATACAATAAATATTTTAAATTACTAGTTATACTCATTACCAAAAAGAAAAAGAATCTGTCATCTTAATATTTAATATTATGCTGGTTACAGTCAATGAAAGAGTTCTTAACTATCCTATTGACATTCTGGGATATTGAAATAATATAAATTACATTAACAAAGCAATTCACAAAATATGAAATAGCAAATATTTGAAATCACTAACAAATAAACGTTCAGACTTGATGACTGTAAATTTAATAAACAGAATAACAAAATTGAAATACATTGTACATTTCACATAGAATATTATATTAATAACTTAGAATTTTTTTCAAAAGCACATTTTATAATTTATTGATAATTAAAATGAGCAAATATTCTGGAAAATGGAGCATGATAAGATTAAGAGCAAATTTTAAATTAATATCTCCGGTGCATTGCAATAAATAATGGAATAAAATTCTTGAAGAATGAATATATTTAATAATTTTGAGTCAACATTTTGGGAAATATATTTCCTTCTTTAAATTTTAATGCAGACACAATAGTCATTTTTACAACACTGTCATTTATAATACCCATCATTGAAAGATGTTACCTTCTTAAAAAAATTGACAATTAATAAATGAATATTAATACTTTTTAAAATAAGGCATACTAATCAAAGTATAACTCCTTTATTAGTGGTACACTTTTTAATCTGCATAAAGTGACATTTATTATGCTGAGGAGCAGATATTATGGCATTCAGCTACATAAGCTTTCATTAATTAAAATAAAATCCTAATAAAGTCTTTAATTATCCAATTATTTTAGTGTTCAAAAGGTTCTTCAATTTTGGGTTAAATAATCTTTTTCAGTTAAAAATGAAATTTCTCCAAAAGGGAATGCTCTTGTAACTTGACAAAGATTTAGCATATTTTAAATATAAAAGTTTCATGAAAAAGTTTTTTGAAAGAACATATTTAAAATCTTCTTATGTTTATTATAAAATAATTTTAAAAAATGTCCCTATATTTTAGAAATTATTCTTTCTGCAATAAAATCTAAATATAACATAGAAAGAATTAATAAAGTTTTTACAAAGCAGATATAAGAATAATACAAGATATGATATATTGGACTATTTCCATCATTTATGAGTGAATGTTGAATGTATAGAAAATTTTAAACTTTATTTAAACTTTCCAAGTACAAACAACTTGTTAGTATTAACACACAAATAGACAATACATGTTAGTAGTTACACAACGTTTCTAGTAGTATTATGGACTATTTCCATCATTTATGAATGAATCTTGAATGTATAGAAAATTTTAAACTTTCCAAATACAAACAAGTCCAATTTTTTTTTTAATGAGGCTAATTAGTTTTTTTTTTTTTACTTTTATTTTTTCCTAAGAGCAAGATTAATTAGAGGCTTCCATACATTGTGTATTTCCACACTGGGTTGACTATAGCATTATTTATTATTGTCATATGAACAGCTTTCTTGCATTTTTTTCTATGCATTTTTTCCTCTTTATCCAATATCTTTGTATTTTCCCACTTAAGCATTTGGTCATTAGTACATACATGACCTGTGATGGTAGATGCATCTGATTTTTCTCTTTTAACCATTAGTTTGTGCTCTTTCAATCACTTTTCAATAGGGTTACAGGTCTCATCAATGTATCTCCTTTCCACATTCATATGGTATTTCATAGATGCAGTTTTTGTTCTTCAGCATTTCCAGTTTAGGCTTAGTAAATGTAAACATTCTTCAAAGTGTGGTATGGCTTTGGAAAGCAGTCCTAATGTTATATTGACTTCGGAGAGTTTCTTTAATTTGTCGGCCATTCCTGGTGTGTATGGATACACTACCATACAATAATTGTTTTCTTTTTTGGTGTCACTTTGTGTTGTCTATTGAAGGTTTTCCTGATGACTGCTGATGGATAACCATTCTTCACAAGCATTTGTTCTATGAGAATCTTTTTTTTTAAGTCATTAGTTTCTGAACAAACCTCCTTTGCTCTGTTTCATAGTGATAGTACAATTCATTGTTTAGTACTTCTTGTATGATTGGATGTATATGCAAAGTATTTGCCAGTGTGTGTTGGTTTTCGATACAGTGTTGTTTTTACTTTGCCCTGAGGGAGTCTTGTAACAAGAACATCCAAGAATGCTAATTTTTGTTCTTGTTCTGATTCCATCATGAATTTAATTGTAGGAGATATGTTGTTAAAGTGCATCCAGAATGACTGTAATTTTACCTCACCATTTGGCCATACCATAAATGTATCATCAACATATCAAAGCCACATTTTAGGTCATCATGGAGTAGTATTTATGTTGTGGTTTTAAGTTCTTTCATGTAAATGTTGCTGAGCAAGGGTGACAGTGATGCTTTCATGGCCATCCCATGATTTTTTTGGAAGAATTCTGAGTTATATTTAAAGTACATTATTACACAGAATGTTAATAATACCACTATACTATCAATAGATAGTGCTGTTCTAGTTTGTAGACTATTATTGTCATATAAGCTTTTCCTTACAATAGACAATGCCTCATCACATGGTACATTTGTACACAGACTTTCCCCATGAAAACTTTCCAATATGTCAGTTCTTTTCATTTTCATGTTCCTGACTAATTCTACAAAGTGCTTATAATCCCTGATGAAAGACTGTCTTGTATGCCAATGGACTAAGAACTTTGAGAAAAAATCTTGATAAGTTTTGACATGATGAATTTCTAGAAGTAACAGTAGGTTTTAATGGAACATTGTCTTTATGGATTTTAGGCAGTCCATACAGGTGAGGAATCTTGCTGAAATATGAAATTAAATTTTCTTTTTACTGAATCACTGAAATATCTTCAATGCTTCTAGAGTAATGCTTGTAGTTTTACCTCTGTATTTGGAATTGGATTTTTTGCTACTTTTTGATATTGGCCTACTATGAGAAGGCCTTGTATTATGTTATCATAATCAGTTTTATCCATTACAACTGTAGTTACCTTTGTCATCAGGAAGAATGATTATAGATGTATCCTGTTTGAGAGATTTAATTGCTTTCCTCTCATCACATGAAATGTTTGACTTCTGCTTGTGCACTTGATGTCTTTCAAGTGTTGTTTTTACTCTTTAGTGTAACTCTGCCGCTTCTTTTAGAGTCAAGTTTTGGGTCACCTTATCAGTGGCTGCCATTATATCCAATAGTGGGACAGTAGATGGTGTAATGGTGGTTGGGGAGTTTGTGGTCTTACCGTATCTGTCATACAAGGTGCCATCAGGCGATTTGAACCTGTAAAATTTGTATAGTAGGCAGATATGTATTGTTAAAGATGCAACTTTATTATATATGTTTTATTATTACCATTATTCCATGCCACTAGTTTGAGGAGATGCAGAGATTTGTAATAAAACTTCTTAAAAATATATTTTTAATATTAAAAAAAATAATAATAAGCCACTGCCAGTAATAACACACACACACACAAAAAAACATTTATTGATGCATATATATGAATAATTAAAATTGAGGAATAAATTTAGACTTTATTATTAATTTTAAATTTAAATTATTTGAGTAAGTACGCATAGATAAACATTAAGTACGCATAGATAGACATTTTAATAATATTTTTACTTAAGAATGTTGCATATAGACAGGCTACATAGTTTATGCAATTAAAAACTTAAAAAAAAAAAAAATTAATCTCAGGCTAAAAGTTTACAGCCAAATCAATACTTGCTTCCTGATATACAGACTCAACCAATGCAATATGAAGATGCTAACATAAAACCATGCTGACAGGATTGTGTGTCTGCAGTGTGATATTATGTAAAGGACATGATCCTCATCCAGAACAGGAATGTGTGTCTATCTGGCGAAGGAATCATGTATATAAAATATTTAAAGAGAAATGCTAAGTATGGGAGAGAGTGTTCTATCTGCCGACTTATAGTCCCTATCCATAGAGCTAAAGGAAGTCAATGTCACAAGAAATACATCTGCATACATTGCAACACAATGACTATGCCTTTGGGTCATACATTCAGTTGGGCTTTGCCGTGTATGCTAACATGCTTCACATTGCATTAATATAAACACCCATATATCTAATAGCATCGACTTAACTATGAGAAATAGTCTGAAATTTAACCCTTTTAAAAGAAATGTAAATGATTTTAGTTATAAAGTTATTGATGGAATTGCTGAGGGAAATTTACAATATAGTAAAGCCATTGGCACTCATTATTCAGTGCCGCATTGATAACAAGTTGGAAGATATACCAGTAAATACATTTAGACACTCAGCATGAGGTGTCATATTTACCAATATATACATATATTTTCATGTATAAAAATACAAAAACATAATGAATGTATGCAGCCATCTACACCCAACTTAAATTTAATTCATTTCTAATAATTTAGTTATTAAACAAAACATAAAATAAATTATAACTGAAACACAAAAATAGAAGTGACTATAGCAAACATTATATAATAAAAATGACTAGTTTGAATTTACATTCAGTCAGATAAGAAATTTTCTTAGAGGTTTACGTATTTGAAAAAGTTATTTAGATAGATTAAGAGTTCATTTAAAAATTGTGTTTAGTAGGCACATAAAAAAAAAACTTGTTTGAGAGATCTAAAAGTCCATATTTATAAAAGTCTATACTTTCCATTTGATCCTGGTGATTCCTTAGACTTTGTCTGTTTTATAAATTTCCTCGCAGATTATATTATTTGCTAAAGTTTCTTGGAGATGTAACTGCTGCAAGCCATTCATTCTATTGGAGTTTGTCTCAGCCAGTGCCGACAAAGAAAATGAAATCTATTGCATGACCCTTACGTAATGGAATCTGCAATATATCTAGCTATAAGATGTTTTAATCGGTCAGCATCATTCTATGAATAGTCAATCCCTTTAAATTCAATTATTTTTCTTTTTATAGTATCTGGACCCCTTATCTCCAATCCTCTGGATCGGTCTAACATGATATCACTGATTCTAATGTTCCATTTTCGGTCCATGCTGTGGCTTCACACTTGCATTGGCCAATCTAATTTTTTTTATCTAACTTTTCTATTATACAGTACTCAAGGGCTTGTCTGCTTAAGATTTAATTAACAAAACAATCACTTCATTTTAATATTCAAATATGACTTTTGAATAGAATTAATTAACATTAATTTCTATTTTCTTTTATACAACTTTTTCTTTTAAAAATATTTATCTATCTTTAGATCTTATATTTTTTTGCCAAAAAAAGTACTTTTAAATATTTTTTTTTTAAGTAGTTTAAAAGTTTTCCATCTGTGCGATATATATCTATGTTAACCCTTTTCCCGCGCTCGACGAGACTCCTCGTCGACATCTAAAATCACTCTAACTTAGTTCGTTTTTATACGATAAAATTCGTTAAATACGTATTTAATTCGTTTTTAAAAGTTCTGTACGATGGTGACATCTTCCGATTTATTTTAGAAGTAAAAAATAAAAAAAAACGCATTTTAAACCTAAACAAAGAAGGAACATTATTTGTGATTGGTTCTTAGCATGCTCTCAGCCGAAAAAGACATTCTGATTGGCTGGAAAGAACAAAGAAACTGCCTGATCAAAGAAAATAAAAGAAAAACGCTGAGATTTTCATTTCGAATACGATTTAAATTATTATTAAATAATATTTATAAAAATTAAACATAATTTTCAGAGAGAATAATAAAAAAACAAAATTATTTTGAAAAATATTGAAGATTTAAGTAAATATATTGAAGATGTAGTAAAAAGAAATATTTACTTTTCTATAACGTAAAAGTCGATCTTTTTGTTTACATTATAACTTTTATGTTGCCGATATAGAATATCTTAGAATAAATAAATAGCAATTTATTTTTGAAAGAACTTTCGTTTTCTTCATGACCTGAAAAATTAATTATATACTTTTTATAAACGTATCTGAGTTGAATTTAATATTATAGACGAATATGTTTTAACAATAGGCTTTGTCTTCAGTTTGTGAGTTGGCCAATTAAAAGATTTGATTTTTATCTCATACAACCAATGATTTAATTAGCGGTTTAAGGGTTAACATAACTCTTTTAATTTTGGCTTTTAGTTTTTAATATATCAATATTAGTTAAGATTTATTTCCCCTTTTTATGTTAGTTTTGAAATAATGTAACAGCATATCTATTCAGTGAACTTCCTCCAAAAAAAAACTAAAAAAAAGAATTTACTTAGTGTTAGTAATTACAATACACAAATTGATTATATATGAAAATTTCAAAAAACAAAAATTTGGTAAATAATTACACAAATAAAAAAAAAATTCTGACTATTATTTCATTCTACCCCAGCCAACATTACAGCTTCTCCCACAAGAGTTTCATTTTCCTTGCATTTCATTATTACTTAGGCAAGTTAAACAGTTAGATTTTAATTAGACCTTTTTAAAAAAAAAATTATATTACTTATTATTTATATGAGTTATTACATTTTATTTCTCGCATTTATTTATATATGCACAATTTTCTTACTGGCAGTACTGTTTACATAAATACTTTATATAATATAGATTAACATTATTTAATTTTTTTTTAAAAAATGTTACTGGCATAACTTTCAAGGTACTCATGGTTATAATGTAACATTCCATGTTGGGAAGCCAATTATAACAATCAGTGTGTATTTAGAGTCTTACCATATCTGCCATACAAGGGCTAATGGTCAATATAAAATAAAGTTGGATCTTACTGTAAGTACCTGCTTAGCTATATAAATTTTCAGATTTAATTGGCCTATAAATTTTCAGGTTTAATGGGCTATTTCCTCCAAGAGAGCTCAGAAAATTATTCAGAGAGCAAATGAAGCATTATTGAAAGTATAAAAGTTTAGTGGTTTACCATGTATCAAACATTGTGATCTATTAGAAATGTGGAATTGTTTCTACAAAACAAAGTTACAAATGAAGATTTCTCAAGAATTTGTCAAGCAGTGAACAGATCATATTGTAAGTTACATGGAAGGATAAAAGAACTTCAGAAGAAGAAGCTTGTAAATCTACATGGGCAAGTCAAAAGTAATATTGCAACTAGTCTATCCTCATTATTAGTGAAAAATCTTAGTTCTAAACATCTTACTGGATTGTGAGATCAGTTTTTGAAAAAGATTTGAATTTTGCCATTACACTATTTACTGTCCCACTATTGGATATAATGTTAGCCACTGATGAGGTGACTCAAAACTTGACTCTAAAATAAGCAGTAGAGTCATGCTAGAGAGTAAAAAGAACACATGAAAGATATCAAGTGCACAAGCAGAAGTCAAACATTTCTTATGATGAGAGGAAAGCTATTAAATCTCTCAAACAGGATTCATCTATAATCATTCTTCCTGCTGATAAAGGTAACACTACAGCTGTAATGGATAAAACTGACTATGATAACAAAATACAAGGTCTTCTCACAGCAGTCCAATACCAAAAAGTAGCAAAAAATCCAATTCCAAATTCAGAAATAAAACTACAAGCATTACTCCAGAAGCATCACAGGTATTTCAGTGATTCAGAAAAAAGAAAATTAACTCCATATTTCAGCAAGATTCCTCACCTGTATGGACTGTCTAAAATCCATAAAGTCAATGTTTCATTAAGACCTATTGTTAGATTTAGAAATTTACCATGTCAAAATTTGTCAAGATTTCTTCTCAAAGTTCTTAGTCCATTGGCATACAGGACACAGTCTTTCATCAGGGATTCTAAGCACTTTGTAGAATTAGTCAGGAACATGAAAATGGAAAGAATTGACCTATTGGTAAGCTTTATGTAGAAAGTCTGTTTACAAATGTACCATGTGATGAGGCATTGTCTATTGTAAGGAAAAGGTTATATGATGATAATAGTCTACAAACTAGAACAGCACTACATATTGATAGTATAATTGAATTATTAACAGTCTGTGTAACAACAACATACTTTCAATATAACTCAGAATTCTTCCAACAAAATCAAGGGATGGCCATTAAATCATCACTGTCTCCCTTGCTCAACAACATTTACATGGAAGAACTTGAATCCGCAGCCATAAATACTACTCCATGTCCACCTGAGGTGTGGCTTCAATATGTTGATGATACATTTGTGGTATGACCAAATGGTGAGGTAAAATTACAGTAATTCTGGATGCACATTAACAACATATCTCCTACAATTAAATTCATGATGGAATCAGAACAAGAACAAAAATTAGCATTCTTGGATGTTCTTGTTACAAGACTCCCTCAGGGCAAAGCAAAAACAACAATGTATCGGAAACCAATACACACTGGCAAATATTTGGCACATACATCCAATCATAATACAAGAAGCACAAAACAATGAATTGTACTATCACTATGGAACAAAGCAAAGGAGGTTTGTTCAGAAACCAGTGATTTTAAAAAAAGAAAAGATTCACATAGAACAAATGCTTATGAAGAATGGTTATCCATCAGCACTCATCAGGAAAACCTTTAATAGACAACACAATAAGACACCAAAATATAAAATAATTATTAGTACATTAGTGTATCCATACATACCAGAAATGGCAGACAAATTAATGAAAATCTGCAGTCAATATAACATTAGAACTGCTTTCAAAAGCCATACCACACTTTGAGGAATGCTTCTACTAAGCCTAAACAGGAAATGCTGAAGAACAAAAACTGCATCTATGAAATACCATGTGAATGTGGAAGGAGATACATTGATTAGATCTTTTGCCTTGTTGAACAGCAATTGAAAGAGCACAAACTAATGGCTAAAAGAGAAAAAGCAGATGTGTGTACCATAGCAGATTATGTATGTACTAATGATTACAGGCTTAAGTGGGAAAATACAAGATATTGGATAAAGAGGAAAAAATGCATAGAAGAAAATTCAAGAAAGCTGCTCATATGACAATAGTAAATAATCCTATAAGTCAACCCAGTGTGGCAATACACAATGTATGAAGCCTCTATTTAATCTTGCTCTTAGGGGAAAATAAAATTTTAAAAAAACTAATTAGCCTTGTTTAAAAAAAAATTGAAGGATTCGGAAGAATTTGAACCAATCCTCATATATAAATATATCAAATTTCTACTGTATGTTGCCTTTGACAGAATAGCACAATTGGTAGAGTGTTCATCTTAAATTCAATATTCAAGAATCTAAAGGTGCTGTTCAACTTCTAAGCAAATATTCATGTAGGTCAGCAACATCTGAAAAAGAATGGAGAATAGTACTACTCGAAACATTGTGTAATTACTAACCTTTATTGTCTATTTGTGTGTTATTACTAACAAATTGTTTATATTTGGAAAGTTTAAATAAAGTTTAAAATTTTCTATACATTCAACATTCAATCATAAATGATGGAAATAGTTCAACATATCACATCTTATAATACACCATCATTACAAACCTTCAGACAAATAATAAGAATAATACCTTTTGCCAAATTTTATTGAAATAATTCATTCCTGGAAAAACAATTTAATTTCTAAAGCATTTACTGTTGAATTTTCCATAATACAATTCTTGTTGAACATTTTTAAAGTATCAAATAGTTTTACAGTTGTAGAATAGTTTGGATAAATATTACTTTTAACAATGCATATTATAAAAAATAAAATTAGTTAAAAGCAGTTAAACTTGTAGAAAATCTAGATGAATGGATAGGTGTAGATGTGAAGTTTGTATAAGTATGTGTGTGTGTGATTCATGGCATTAGATTTTATAGAGCAAATCATGTGATCAATTTTGATGATGTAATTAACTAAGATATATCCCAATGAACCTTACTAAACAAAAGGTCAAAAAATCTTTTAGTAACCATTGGAAAATTTTTAAAAATAGAATTAATTAACATAATTCCAGAACTTTATGGAGACACAGAAAATATAAACAATCAATTAACAATTACATTACCGTTAAATAATTTTTTACAAGTTATTTAATAAATTGAAATGTATTACAGTAAATAAAATATATTACATTCTTTAATTTCATAAAAAATTGACTTTATTTGATAAAATAAACTTATCAAAAAATATTTCTTTTAAACATTTTTTTTATTGGCTATGTCTCTGAACATATTTAAGTCTTTAAAATAAAGACAGTTTTAAACATTATCAATTAATAAATAACTTTCAGTGTTAAGCGTTAACCAGAAAATATTTTTAATTTTTTTTTACCAGCTTCATTCATGCTCTACACACTTTTTAATATTTAATTCTTTATTTAAGAATATTAATTTGAATATAAGCTAATTATCAGTTTAAAATTATAATTTTTTTAACTAACTAAGCTTTAGGATTTATAATTAAAATAATATTGCAATTCTAATAGATTAAATAACATCCTTTATTGGCTCTAACCTAAATATGTAAGACCTAATTTTAGAATTTAAACTCATTTTTAAAATTCTTCTTTGATATTTAAATTTAATAAAATATAACAATTAAACTAAGATGCTTTTAGCTTCAATATTCTAACATTACACTCACTAATACTTTAATTTATTAATAACTTTATAACTGAATATTTAAAATTATAGAGTTAGTTGTGGGATTTAGACATTATAAAATTACACTTAAAAATTATTTTTAAGCTATGAATATTGTAATAGTCATTCTAAAGTGATTAATCAATTACATAAATAATAAATTATTTAGCAAAAAGTTTACTTATTGGAAAATTAAACTATTAAAATTTTTTTTTAATAAGAATGTCATCACAAAACTTGATATTTAGGTTTACTGCAATAGCTGAGGGTCAAATTATATATATATATGTGTGTGTGTGTAATTAGAATGGAAGTAACTGGATTTCCCACTGATCTATGTAAATGTCAATCAAATATGAAAAAATAAAATGGTATCAATCTGTGATTTAGGTTTTTTGATGTATAAGCTTAATTGGTTAACATTGTTCCAATTTAGGGAGTGAAATTTTCTATTGTAATTTTATTCGTAACCTCCAAGATATTGCAGATTTATAGTTTGATTTATTTATATGTATAGAAATTGCAGCACTGCATTAAAAACTTTCATCACATTTATATTTCAAATAACAATAATAAACATAAACAATTGTTTTTCAAATACTTCATTTCTCTTAACATTAGTTCTTGTTTTCACTGACATTTCAGTATTTTATATGGCCTTTATCAAAGGACTAATATATATATATATATATGTACACACACACGTCAGAATATAGTAAATATAATGTAAATTACTGATAGAGGAGAACACACTGTATTTATGACAATCACCTATTAAAATAGAAATAAATATTTTGTGACCCAAATTTCAAAGCATTCTCAATTGCATACTGCTAAATATAATTCAAATCATTATTAGGATCAGCAATGAACAAGTTTTTAATGTTTTATAATATATTTACTGCGTTTGACACATTTACGTGCATGATGTTTTGGTATATATGGATTATATACAGAATTTAATATATATATATTAAATAAAATTTTTCACAAGTTTTATAAATTTAATTATCAGTTAATAGGAACACTTTGTAATTTTATGAATAGTTTTCAGCTATATTGTGATAAAGTAAAATATCAATGAAAAATATTAAATTTCTGACATTTAAATATATAAATCAGTGAAAATATATAATAATTAACAGTTAAAAGCTATTTATAAAGTTGCTATGTTTTCAATTTTCACAGATATAAAGTATTATATATGATTTGCAATCCTTACATGGGCTTGGATGAAGCTAAAAGTGACTTCATTTTTGATTTGAACTATTTCAAACAAATATAATTAATGATCTAATTTCAATTCACAAGGATTATTTTTAATTAATATGTTGCTTAATTATATATAAGCTGAAAATTATTATTTAAAGATAGACTGAGATTCTGTTTAATTGCTAACTTAAGTTTGCTGTCTATATATATATATAACACCAGTTTAATTGACATAAAAATAATTATTTTTGATAATATACTTATATATATATATATATATATTACTCTCGTTTTTAACTATTATCAATCCATTGTAGGATGAACATTTCTAGACTCTCTTCATATCTCATCAGCAAATTCCCATATTTTATTCATTTATCTCACATGTGGTTTCTTTCTAGGTATTTAAAAATTTTGGGGTCAAATTTAGAAGTTTAATTGTCCATTTATTATCATTTCTTTTAGCAATATATTTTCCCTAAGTCCATTTTAGTCTCTAAATTCTTATAAAGGCTGTTGGTGATTTTTGTTTTTTCATTCTTGTATTTTATTTTCTTATTATACCTAACATACATCTCTCTATACATTGTTGAGTAACCTGAAGTCTCTGGATTATTTTTCTGTTAATTGTGCAAGTCTTAGATCCATAAATATCAATTGGTGAAAGATATATATATATTATACCTAGCCCTTTACACGTCGTCTCGTAAATTTTTTACAAACATTATTTATATAAAATCAATAAAATGTTTAATGTTTATAATGACGACTCGATCAGAACTTTGTACCTCCCTCTTACACAAAATCCTATCACGGGGCTGTCGGTACCTCGGGTAGAGTAATCAATATCATTTGCAAACATTTGCCAATAACATTAACACTCGTTTACTAGATTACATATTAGCCAATCAAACTTTTTATTTATTTAAAGGAAAAAATCCAATGGGTGCCAGCCGACCTTTGTCGACAAGTCTGCTTGACCAATACGATCTAGTACCCGCTCCCGCTAGCTCAGCTACAACAATCAATTAAATATAATCCGCCTACCTAAAAAATCAATTTATGAATCTTTCTCAGTGCTAAATTTCTCGCTTTCTCCTTTTCTTTTATTTAATTATTTTATTTAAATCTAATTTAAGTAATCACTAACCCATGAAATCTCCATTCACGCTATTATGCTTCGTTTGGTCTTATAATATAATTAATTATACTTTCGTTCAAGTTCAAATAATATTTAATACAATCAAAATTTCATATTATAAATACATAAAAATAATTATACACACAGTCACAATAAAATCTCTGGGTAATGGAGCTAAAGACAACTAATAGTGATTGTTCGTACCATAAAGTTCAGAGTTTATTATTCCATTTATTATTACGGCTTTTAATTAGTGAATTAGAAATTGAAATAAACATTACCTAGCTTTCTCCCTTATGCACGGTTCCAAGCGTTGCTTCTGATAGTATTTCATTCGGTCAGTTAGCGCTAACTCTTTGCACTCCTTTTCCCGATGTCGTTGGGATCCTGTGGGCTCCACGTGGACACTCCGTCACCTTCTTGCTTTACACTACCATAATTGACATTTGAACTGTTGGCTGTTGGTATTGCGGGAAGGATTTGGCCGGCTGTTCACACGATGGGTTTAACAGTGCAGCATTATGTTTAGCTTGAGACGTATATTAATATTCAATGCTCTCGATCTATAAAAATATTTTTATTTCTAATACAATAAAAAATTCGCCCTTTTATATTTTACGGTCCTTATCTTGCGGATTCAATCTACAATACGTAACTAATCCTCTGGTGTTTCAGTTATGGTCCGTGCTGACTTTCTGGTGTTTGCATTGGTCATTTTAATTTCTTTGTACTCTCTGCTAGAGTTATTTCAATTTCCTTATTTCAATTTCTTTGTTAGAGTTATTTCAATTTCTTTGTTAGAATTATTTTAATTTCCTTATTAAAGTTATTTCAATTTCTTTGTTAGAGTTATTTCAATTTCTTTGTTAAAGTTATTTTCACTAACTAGCCGTTTAATGGAAATTTCTTATGTTCGTCATTAGCTCCCATTGTTCACTACATTCCTTTGATTACATATATTTTTCTTTTTTTTTTTTTTTAATTATAAGACAAAACGAATTCCACCTTGTTTTTTTTTTTTTTTTCTTAAAGCAATCTTAAATCAAATTTTAGTTCTTTAGGTTTTATTTAAATACGATTCAAAATTATATTTTATAAAACTGTCTAATCTATGCTTTTAATGATAAACCTGTCTATGAGCAAAAAAAATCTTTTTATTCTTATTTTACCCTACAAGACCTTTTATTTTTTATTAATATTTACACAAATCGTTTATCAATTTATATTTTTTTTTCAAAATTATATGTAACTCCGTAGAAAGCACACTCCTTCCTGATGTATCTCGGTACATATCTCATCACCTTTTAGAAATCTAAATTTCAATCATGAATGTTTTCGTTTTAATACTTAACTTTATTCTTACCTATAAATATCCCATTTATGATTTAATTCTGTAATTAATTTCATCCACTATATTTTCATCTATGTTTATACTCAAACCAAGATATCTGTAATTGTTAAGTTCCAGTGCATGATTATTAATCTTTATTTTCTTCTTTTGAGAAAACTCATTGAAAATTACTTTATCATTTATCTTTAGTCCTATTTTTTTTACTTTTATCTGATAACTCATACAATCTTTCCTGAAATTCTGAAGCAATATTTGCAAAAACAACTACATATGTAAAATATAGATGACTTAAATAATCATCATTTATTTTTATTTTCCTTATCTGTCCATTTTGATCCACAGACTACTTCTTATAAAACTACTGTAAAAAGTTTTGCAGATATAGAATTACCCTTTTTAATGTTAAATTATAATGCAATCATTGCTTTTACATTTTGATGAATATTCTTTAGATTATTACAATATTGCACATCTATATCTTGATGATCCAAAACATTAATCACTACAAAAATACTTATAAAATTGAATTTTTTTTTATAATTTACAATTAAAAATCATAATGGCAATGAGTGATAATCTAAAGTTTGTTGTAAATGAGTTGTAATCATATTGGCAAAGATTTAGGTCTGTAACTTTTATTATGTTTTTTTTTCACTTTAAATATCAACATTTCTAGTATCTTTTTGAAATCATTTAATACATTTTTTTTTTATTTAGACTTTAGTATATAACTTTTTCAAATTATTTTGTCTATTTCCTCACCTATTTTTTTAAACTATCATAATAACTATATGATTTTCTGGAACTGTTTATTTCATAAATTTAAATATGTGTCTTATTTTTTCATTTAAAATACTTTGTAATTCAGAAAGTGTGATAATTTTAGTAGACATATTTCATTTCTTTTTTTTTATTACTATATAATTTTTTTATTGAACTCTTCATACATTTCATAATGTCTCTTCCATGCGTACTATTCTCTCTTCTAGCTGGCTTTTCCCTATACTGCTTGACTCTTCACTCGCTTCTATATTTTATTTTAATTCTAACATTTCGTACCTTTCTTCTTCTACACTCTTTTTCACTACTCCTATCACTTCCTCGTATGCGTCCATTCTTGCTGTCAATTCCTGTTTCATTTCTCTCATCTCTGTCCTAAGTTCATTTATTTCCTGCTTCATTTCTTGTTGATTTTGTTTGATGTCTTTACGTATCTCTTTCATCATGTTCATCAAAATTTGGAATGCGCTTCCTTCCACTATTTGTGGATTTTTAAAAAAAATCGGGCTTACTTCTGGCGTTGCCCTCCCGTCGTTTCCACTTTCGTCCATCTTTTTCTTTTTAATAATAATAATAAACTTACGTACATACAACCAAAACCTAACCTTCCCAGTTCCCCCTTTTTTTTTCTTATACTAAAATTCCCTGGAGTGTCCCTATGCCTCCACTTCTTATATAATTGCAAAATCACCTTTTCAGTTGCGCTGCTTATACCGTTTTCTAATCCTACTATCACGCTCCCTCCCGCTTCTTTTTACTAGCTATCACTTCTGTCACTCATACACGACTCTGGCCACACCGCTTAAGACGTCCAGTCATGACTCACATCGGTTCTGCCATTCAAAACATTTAGTTTTGTTCCACGTTGACGCGCCATTTATACCTAGCCCTTTACACGTCGTCTCGTAAATTTTTTACAAACATTATTTATATAAAATCAATAAAATGTTTAATGTTTATAATGACGACTCGATCAGAACTTTGTACCTCCCTCTTACACAAAATCCTATCACGGGGCTGTCGGTACCTCGGGTAGAGTAATCAATATCATTTGCAAACATTTGCCAATAACATTAACACTCGTTTACTAGATTACATATTAGCCAATCAAACTTTTTATTTATTTAAAGGAAAAAATCCAATGGGCGCCAGCCGACCTTTGTCGACAAGTCTGCTTGACCAATACGATCTAGTACCCGCTCCCACTAGCTCAGCTACAACAATCAATTTAATATAATCCGCCTACCTAAAAAATCAATTTATGAATCTCTCTCAGCGCTAAATTTCTCACTTTCTCCTTTTCTTTTATTTAATTATTTAATTTAAATCTAATTTAAGTAATCACTAACCCATGAAATCTCCATTCACGCTATTATGCTTCGTTTGGTCTTATAATATAATTAATTATACTTTCGTTCAAGTTTAAATAATATTTAATACAATCAAAATTTCATATTATAAATACATAAAAATAACTATACACACAGTCACAATAAAATCTCTGGGTAATGGAGCTAAAGACAACTAATAGTGATTGTTCGTACCATAAAGTTCAGAGTTTATTATTCCATTTATTATTACGGCTTTTAATTAGTGAATTAGAAATTGAAATAAACATTACCTAGCTTTCTCCCTTATGCACGGTTCCGAGCATTGCTTCTGATAGTATTTCATTCGGTCAGTTAGCGCTAACTCTTTGCACTCCTTTTCCCGATGTCGTTGGGATCCTGTGGGCTCCACGTGGACACTCCGTCGCCTTCTTGCTTTACATTACCATAATCGACATTTGAACTGTTGGCTGTTGGTATTGCAGGAAGGATTCAGCCAGCTGTTTACACGATGGGTTTAACAGTGCAGCATTATGTTTAGCTTGAGACATATATTAATATTCAATGCTCTCGATCTATAAAAATATTTTTATTTCTAATACAAATAGAAAATTTGCCCTTTTATATTTTACGGTCCTTATCTTGTGGATTCAATCTACAATACGTAACTAATCCTCTGGTGTTTCAGTTATGGTCCATGCTGACTTTCTGGTGTTTGCATTGGTCATTTTAATTTCTTTGTACTCTCTGCTAGAGTTATTTCAATTTCCTTATTTCAATTTCTTTGTTAGAGTTATTTCAATTTCTTTGTTAGAATTATTTTAATTTCCTTATTAAAGTTATTTCAATTTCTTTGTTAGAGTTATTTCAATTTCTTTGTTAAAGTTATTTTCACTAACTAGCTGTTTAATGGAAATTTCTTATGTTCGTCATTAGCTCTTATTGTTCACTACATTCCTTTGATTACATATATTTTTCCTTTTTTTTTTTTTTTTAATTATAAGACAAAACGAATTCCACCTTGTTTTTTTTTTTTTTTTCTTAAAGCAATCTTAAATCAAATTTTAGTTCTTTAGGTTTTATTTAAATACGATTCAAAATTATATTTTATAAAACTGTCTAATCTATGCTTTTAACGATAAACCTGTCTATGAGCAAAAAAAATCTTTTTATTCTTATTTTACCCTACAAGACCTTTTATTTTTTATTAATATTTACACAAATCGTTTATCAATTTATATTTTTTTTTTCAAAATTATATGTAACTCCATAGAAAGCACATTCCTTCCTGATGTATCTCGGTACAATATATATATTAAAAATCTTTTCAATTACATAAATGTTTTCTTTTAATACTTATTTCTACCTAAAATATCCCATTTATGTTTAATTCTGTAATTAATTTCATCCACTATATTTTCATCTATGTTTATACTCAAACCAAGATATCTGTAATTGTTAAGTTCCAGTGCATGATTATTAATCTTTATTTTCTTCTTTTGAGAAAACTCATTGAAAATTACTTTATCATTTATCTTTAGTCCTATTTTTTTTACTTTTATCTGATAACTCTTACAATCTTTCCTGAAATTCTGAAGCAATATTTGCAAAAACAACTACATATGTAAAATATAGATGACTTAAATAATCATCATTTATTTTTTATTTTCCTTATCTGTCCATTTTGATCCACAGACTACTTCTTATAAAACTACTGTAAAAAGTTTTGCAGATATAGAATCACCCTTTTTAATGTTAAATTATAATGCAATCATTGCTTTTACATTTTGATGAATATTCTTTAGATTATTACAATATTGCATGTCTATATCTTGATGATCCAAAACATTAATCACTACAAAAATACTTATAAAATTGAATTCTTTTTTATAATTTACAATTAAAAATCATAATGGCAATGAGTGATAATCTAAAGTTTGTTGTAAATGAGTTGTAATCATATTGGCAAAGATTTAGGTCTGTAACTTTTATTATGTTTTTTTTTCACTTTAAATATCAACATTTCTAGTATCTTTTTGAAATCATTTAATACATTTTTTTTTTATTTAGACTTTAGTATATAACTTTTTCAAATTATTTTGTCTATTTCCTCACCTATTTTTTTAAACTATCATAATAACTATATGATTTTTTGGAACTGTTTATTTCATAAATTTAAATATGTGTCTTATTTTTTCATTTAAAATACTTTGTAATTCAGAAAGTGTGATAATTTTAGTAGACATTTTTTTTTATTTTTTTTTATTACTATATAATTTTTTTATTGAACTCTTCATACATTTCATAATGTCATCTCTCTTTTTAGTAATAATTCCATGTTCTATTATATATATATATATACTTGAATAAAAGATAATTGTTTATTATTAGTTGTAAAACTTCCGTGTATATGGGTATAAGTATTTTGATTAAACTTAACAAATTCCTAAAAAAAATGCTATTCTGCTGTAATTTTTTATTGAGCATGTGCGCTTTACTGAACATTTTTCATTGAAATAAATGTTACCATGAAATAAAACAATTTTATACCAAAAAATAAATAAAAAGTAGCTAACTATTTAGTATTATCCCAAATAGAACTCCTTTATAGCTTTATTTTTTTACTTTATAAGAATGTGTTCCTTTTTAAAATTTTGCATTCATGATTCACTTGCTACTCTCAATGATTGAGCAATTTTTAAGATTTTATCCAATAACTTTTCCAAGTAACAGTATTTTTTTTATTTACATTATGAGATCTTTAAAAAAAATGATGTGCTCTCTTAATAATCTCTGGCCAATATTGGTCAATTTTTGCCAGAATATGTGGTTTATTTAAATTAATATAATGTTTTATTACTTTAACCAGATACAACTGATCTCGTAAAAGACCTGTGCTTTTTTTTAATTGGCTGCTCTAGCAAATTTTTTTTAAAGATTTAATGTAAATTAAACAAAAGATTTTAAATGTGAGGATTGTACATCGGTCTGAAAGACCATTGTTATGACAGAATACAAAAATGGTGGGCTGAAAGATCATCATTTTTGTAATAATTGGTTGCTTTAACAGATTTTTTTAAAGATTTAATGTAAATTAAACATAACATTTTAATATTATATAAATAATTTTTTGAATTTTAATAAAGCTAAAATAAAAGTTACATTTTTAAATATTTTTGTTATATTTGCTAGCTTTACAGCTTCAAATATATATTTACTGGAGCATGCTCTGAATAAAAAAAATATTTTTTTTGATAGTGTCACATGTATTATAATAGTATTTTAGCTTTATTAATAGTTACTGTTTATTAATATTTTATTAAATATAATATTTATAATATTTTTTAATTAAGTTGGTTTAACATTTTTTTAAAGATTTAAGGTAAATATGTTTTTTTATTATTATTAAATATTGCTAATTTATAAAAATTGATTAAACATTGCTAAATATGTTATTTATCTGATCTATATTAGGGGATTGATAGACAGCATGGAGCAACTTATTGTTGAATTATGAATTGTCATTTGTGGTTATTTCTGTAGCTAATTGGGAACCTTTACCATGAAATACATACCATATCTCTAGTTAAAAGCACTTATACTGACTTTTTCTCAACATTTTTTATTTAATGGTGAATTACTTCCTTCATATAAACATGATGGTGGGGTTGACATGTAACATCAGAAATCTATATTTTTACTAATCTGACAAACAGAGAACATATTTATTTTAAATATAAGATGTGAATAAGTGGCAGGTGAACTACTTTATATATATATATATGAAAAACAAAAACAAGTTAAATTCACGTAACCTGCTATCACTTGTATTTATGATCAATAGATGGCATTTTACCAAAAACACCGAACAAGTGTACATTTGTTTACATAAACAACAAAAGAGTCAGCATTCACTATCTCTTTCATTTGCCCACCCTCAGATCAGCTGATTTCAAGCTAATTTGCTATCATCAGTGAAGGATAGAGTTAGAAACTAGATCTAAACACTGACTCCAAGTGTTTATGCAAACAGTTTCTATCAGTTTGCAAGCATGAATTTTTCAGACTGGTAAAGTCTTCAAACTCAGCCTAACAAGCCAGATAACTAGATGGTGAAACTGAACTGAGATCAGACCCATGTAATTATCAGGCTTGTTAGGCTGAGTTTGAAGACTTTACTGGTCTGAAAAATTTATGCTTGCAAACTGATAGAAACTGTTTGCATAAATACTTGGAGTCAGTGTTTAGATCTAGTTTCTAACTCTATCCTTCACTGATGATAGCAAATTTGCTTGAAATAAGCTGATCTGAGGTTGGGAAAATGAAAGAGAGTGAATGCTGACTCTTTTGTTGTTTATGTAAACAAATTTATACTTGTTCAGTGTTTTTGGTAAAATGCCATCTATTGATATATATATATATTCCCCTCCGTATTTTTAAAAAAAATAATTACTGCACTGAACATAGTATAAACTGTGCTTATATTTAAATATATATTGAGACCATTATGTGTCTCATGGCATATAACAACATAGTACTGTATATGCATACATATATATAAAGTTGAAAGGAAAAGTAGAATTAAACACAAAAAGTTTTTGTATATAATTTCAATATTACACTGAAATAAAAGTTAAGGATTAAACAATTTTGAATTTAAAAAAATATAAATTAAATGTGTAAAAAGAGCTAAATAATATTTTATTGACTGTAATTTTGAAATCAAAACAAGTATGTTTTTACATTACAATAGATATATTGGTATTTATAAAATTCCACTATCTATTTTGATTAGCAAATTTTTTAAAATTAAATCTTACATAACATAATTTGATAAAATCTTACAAAGTTGTCTTTCAAAGGATTAAGGTATATTGAAAAGAGTCATATAACTTTTTATCAATATAAAAAAAACATATCTTTAATTATTGTATTTTTTTCAATCCTGACTATAAAAAGTGAGAAAAAAAGATTAGGAGGGCTTTTAAGAGTTGTTATAGATTGTGCTAACAGTGTTATCACAAAATTATAACTGAAGATAAGATGCAAATCCAGCTTCTGCTACTAGTGCAACACAGTAGAATTTGGATTTACATGTTATCAAGACCCAGGTTTTTTGTATTCTCTATGGCCTATATATGTGTGTGTATTCAACAGCATAGACTGAAGGAGCTCATTGCAGATCAACAGTTACCTGGATTATACATTTTCTGATGATGACAAGAAGCCAGTCTACTGTTAGCAGGACCGGCTTACTCAGAGAGTCCATCAGCTTGCTGAAGAATTACTTTATACATATACTATTTTATCTGAAAACAGATGGGCACAGACACTAGTATTGCATTATAAATATAAAGTAAAGCTGGTGAGTAATGTTATATATATATATATATATATATATTGAGAACAATAGTATTTTAAATAATTTCTTGAAATGACATTTGAAATTTGTAATTAACAAATTTTAAAAGTAAATGACTTTGCCAACTAAAAATAAAACAAGGAAGGAAAATAGTAAATAGTATTTATGTCTAGAAGATTATTTGTACCTGATATGGTCTGTAAAAAAGAGGAAAAAATCTCCAAATATCTTTTTTTTAAATATTGAAAATGAGGCCACAAGGACCTGAATTTTAAATATAAACTAAAAGTAAAACAAGTATTAATTTTTACTTGAATTAAAAATTTTCTTTAAAAAAAAGATTGATTTATAGATAATTTTATTTTTTTTAAAAAAAGTAATATAGATAATTTTATTTTTTAAAAAAAAGTAAACTCAAAAAATCTTTCTAGATTGAAAAACAAAAAACTAACTGGAGTATTTTTAAAAATATGTTTATAATCAACCAATAGTAACTTGTTAAAAAAAAAAAAGCAAACTTTTGTGAAAGATTGTTAAAGAATTAGTATTACTTTTTTTGAAAAAAGGAAAAAAAAAAATTTAAAGTAAATAGAAAAACTTTTTTTTACCATTCAATGAAGAATGAATTAATAATTCTGATTCATTCTATTATTTATATATATATATATATATGATCAATAGGTGGCGTTTTACCAAAAACACCGACCAAGCATACGTTTGTTTACATAAATGATCAAAGAGTCAGAACTATCTCTTTCATTTTTGCCCACCCTCAGATCAGCTGATTTCAAGCTGGTTTGCTAGCATCAGTGAAGGACAGAGCCAAGAAACTAGATCTAAACACTGACTCCAAGTGTTTATGCACAAAGTTTTTATCAGCTTGCAAGTATGAAATTTTGTCAGACTGATAAAGTCTTCAAACTCAGCCAAACAAGCTAGATAGCTATATGGATATGATCTCAGTTCAGTTTCTCCACATATCCAAAGCCTCTGCAATCTATATCATTGCAGAAACCTTTAAAGGTACATTTATGAAAAATAAAAAACAAGTTTTAATCACGCTAAATTTGCTGTCACTTGTATTTATGATCAATAGATGGTGTTTTACCACTGATGATAGCAAATCAGCTTGAAATCAGCTGATCTGAAGGTGGGAAAAAATGAAAGAGATAGTTAATTCTGACTCTTTGATCGATTATGTAAACAAACATATGCTTGGTCAGTGTTTTTGGTAAAATGCCATCTATTGATCATAAATACAAGCAACAGCAAGTTTAACATGATTAAAACTTGTTTTATAAGTGTTTTAAAGTTTCTAAATGATATAGATTGAACTAGTGGTGAACATCACTATACTATCTATAATTTGGTGAGTTTGAGTTATCGGTGTGAAAAATTTCAGTATGATAAAATTTGTATAAACACGGAGTAGTGTTAGATTAGTTTGTCTTTCTTCACTGATGATGCAAATAGTGAAATCAGTGATCTGAGGGTGGGAAAGAAGAAAGAGATAGTAATTCTGACTTTTTGATCGTTTATGTAAACAAATGTACGCTTGGTTGGTTTTTTGGTAAAATGCCATCTATTGATCATAAATCCAAGTGACAGCAAGTTTAACATGATTAAAACTTGTTTTTTGTTTTTCATATATATATATATGTATTTATGCATTATTAAGAATGAATTGAATTTTTTATAAGTCTATGATAAGTCAAATACATTCATAAATTGTTATACTGCATATCTATGTGATCTTATATATATATATATATTGTTTTTATACATATATATATATATATATATATATTGTTTTTTGACATTGAGTTAATAGTGTAATAAGAAAATATAATGTGGTTGATTAGATTTATAATTTTTATAAATTTCTGTGTGTGAACACATTTTTGTGCTCTCACACACATGTTAAATCAGTCATTAATTATGTATTATAAAAATGAATTTCATTTATAGGTTTATGATAATTCAAATTTGTTCATAAATTATTATACCACACAGCTGTGTGTTGATATATGTTTGTTTTATGTAAACCTTTTATGAGGTATTTGAAAATCACAGTGTGGTAGCTTATTTTTTATTATATGACAATTCACATATGCTACAGCATGTCTGTGTGCTTATAGTGATGCATGTTAGATAGACACATATATGTTAAAATTAATTATTATTATTATTATTATATGACAATTCAATTATGTTCATTTTATATTATACAGGCATGTCTGTGTGTTGATATATATAAAAGTATTTTATGTATTGACATATTTGTGAATCATAATGTGATAGCTTTTTTGTATATTAATCAAAATCAGAATGCTGAATTTATATTTATGGCATATGCAGCAGACCCTAATTTCATTTTAATTACTATTAATAAATTGATATTTGATTGATAAAGTTATTCCAGTGAATTTATTCAATCCTAAATAGTTTTAGAATATTGTATGTTGTATTATCTCTTGCTTTCCATAACATTTGTAGAGCTTTTATTCTCTGAGCTTTATTCATGCATAACAGTCTATTAGATAAAAGGGGTTTATATTTAGTGTCTATGGACATTCAATTGATGATGATCCTGGATTTGTGTTAAAGGGATATTCTTTAAAGTTAATGCACTATTATTTTTACTTAAAAGTTAACTATCAGATATGTGCTGGCTTTGATTTAGTAATTTAGATCCAGTGCCTGAAATATCCTAGTGCCTCACTGAGGAAAGCCAATAGCTAGAAACTGATCTGGAGCTGGTGATAATTTCTAGATAGACATTTTAAATGCAATCTCTTGCAGCATTTATCGATAAAACTTGTTATAACTATTATCACATTTTTTATTTTTGTTCATAATTACAAGCTTATTATATTAAGTCATATGATGTATGACTATTTTATTTACTATTATACTGTACATCGGTGTGCTTATATATATATATATATTATGTTTTCGACATTGAATTTATTGTGTATTAAGAAAATATAATATGGTTTATTAGGTTTATATATTTTTATAAATGCCAGTTTGTGCACACATTTACATGCATGTCACACATATTTGAAAGTCAGACATTAATTATGTAGTATAAAAAGTCACAATTATGTATTATAAAAATGAATTTTTGTTATAGGTTTATGATAATTCAAATCTGTTCATAAATTATTATGGCACATATCTATGTGCTGATATATATTTGTTTTATGTAAACCCTTTATAAGGTATTTTCAAATCAGAATGTGATAGCTTATTTTTTTATTATTACATGACAATTTCCTTATGTTATGGCACATTTTAGACACTTATACATTAAAATTATTCATTTTTATTCAAGTATGTTCATTTTATATTATACTGGCATCTCCATGTGCTGATTTATATATAGGTGTTTTATGAATTGATGTATTTATGAATCACATAATAGCTTATTTTTTATATATATTAATCAAAATCAGAATGTTGAATTTATATTTATGGCATACTCAGCAAACCTTAATTTTATTTGATTTGTTATTAACCCTCCTGCAATGCAGCAAACCTTTCATACATTTCAGCATTTTCTGATGTTTTTCTTTATCTCACACATCAATGTAAAATATATGTTAAATGATTATTACTTATCAGAAAATAATAAATTTGACTTCATTTGATAGATATTTTTGTTTACTACTGAAATAAATTTTAAATGTTCACATTTTGTTTCTGTAAATATTAAAAAAAAGAGATCACAATCAAAACAAAGATGTTACATGTCATCATTTCTAGAAAGATTATTTTCAGTTTATAAAATCAATGAAATATTTTTTAATTCTTATTATTTTTAAACATCCAAATGAATAATTATTTATTTTTCTTATATCTAACAAATTAGTTTAAATTTTTTGAATATTTATTGCGAAATTGCGATATTTTCTTACTCATAAATATAAAGTAGATTGTTTATGAGAAACTAATCTTGTAAATTGCTTCAGGCCATATTACATTAGCTGCTAATATGATGTTATATTTTTGAAAATAAAGTATTTCAAGTCAAAATAAGTTATTAATAATTTATATTTCTTGATATCTAATAAATATAGTGTAAATTATTTTTTAAAAAAATCTAAAACTAATAAATTCACAAATAAACATGTTTTGCATCATTGGAAACTACAATGTCATAAAATGCAGAATGTTTTACAGCCTTGGCAACAGAAATGGCGGAACATGTCAGAGCAGGGCTTATGTCTATTGAAAGAGTGGGAATTTTGAAGTTTTTGCCTTTTAATGCAAAATTTTTGGCAAAAAATGTATTATAATAAAATATACTGTTTTACATACATTTTAATGTATACTTTCAAAAAAAATTTGCAGGGAGAGATTTGTCGAAAAATGACATAATTCACTAGAAAGAGACGAAAGATTAATAAATTGATATTTCATTGTTAAAGTTATTCAGTGAATTTACTCAATCCTAACTAGTTTTAAAATATTTATATGTTGTATTATCTCTTGCTCACAGTAACAGTTATAGAGCTTTTGTTTTCTGAGCTAGATTCATGCATAACAGTAAGTTATATAAAAAAGATTTATATTTAGTGTTTATGGATATTCAGTTGATGATGATCTTTTAATGTTTATTACCTACATTTTATTTAGTTTATTATTTATTAGAAATTAAGTTTATAGTTGGCCAGCACATTAATGGTACTAAGTGGCCAGAACATTGATAATGATCAGCATGTTTTAATATTTCATCAATATTTTTTTTACTTTTGTATTTTTATGGATTGGTATTTAATGTTTAAATAATCTGCTTCAAACTGGCAAGGACTGAATAATTAGCCTGGTCTATAATAAACCTATTTCAAATCCAGTCACAAGATTGACTGTTGATTTATTTTGTATTTTTGACTATTCATGATGATGAATGATTATTTCTTTTGGTGATGCTGGTGAACTTATAGTTACTTAATATAGTTACCTGTGCTGATCTCTCATTATACTCATGCTCATTCATCATAGTTTTTTCATTATATATATATTTTTTATTCAATTTTATATTGACATAGGGTTGATGATTATTGGTGCTATCACCCTCAGTTTGCCCCCTGATTCTTTGTACTGCTACAATATATATTACTATTTAAGTTAAAAATCTTTTTGTATAAGGCATAACTGTCTTAATTTTTAAATTATTTAATTCATTTTTCATTATCTGAAGAGATCTTATTAATAATATTGTGACCCAAACCATATCCAAGCAACATAATGAGCTTGATAGTGATGAGAAGAGGTGTATTTGATTTCTGTATAACATGGCAAAAAAAATTATTTTTATTTGTATTAATTTAAACATCTAAAAAGATAGTTAATTATTGTTTTTTATTTTTATAATTAATTTGTTATTATGGAATATGTTCAAAAATTTAAGAAAATCATTAAGGATAGTCTTTATATGAGGTTAATAGCAAAATATTTTTTTATTGTTTGAGCTAATATTGAATTTTTTTTTTTATCTTAAACATTTGCGCGTGGAGACTCAAAGTTAGAAAAAAAAATGCTGTACCATTTTCGTGTATTCTTAATTATCATAGTCACAAGATAAAATCTTTTTTTAAATAAACAAATGATTTAAAAAGTAATATAAGAAAGATATGATTCTATAAACGATAAATGTAATTATTGTTGGAATTTTTATTCACATTGATATATCTTTCTCATTGTTATAGCAATATTTTAATACCAGCAGCGCAGAAGTCTTGTTTGTTGGCTCTGCCATTTACTTGGTTTTTTTTTTATTATTATTATTATTCAATCTCTGTATTATCTTTATAATTATGAAAAGCTTAATAGTTTTCACTATAAACAGAAATTAATTAATTATGATAATTTTTTTTTATACAAGAAATCTGTAATGGATAGGATGTTAGTTGAAAACAAAAAGGATAATAGTTTGATTTAACTAAATAATTATAGGGCATTATTTTAAGAAAGGTATTTAAAAAACGAATGTAACAAAAAGTTGATCGTTTGTTAGAAGAGTTTTAAGGTAAGAGATATTTGTTATATGCATTATGGAATATTAGTATTTACTATTTTTTATATATATTTTAGTTGTTTTTTGATAAAGACTATAAAAGAATATGATCGAAACATTGGAGTACATTTTTGTGCGTTATAATAATTCATATAATAAATCAAGATTTATAAAGAAGTTTGTCATATGCCTATAAGAAATATAGCAGCGTGCTTTTTGTATATTATAGTAGTTTATATAATAAATCAAGATTTATAAGGAAGTTTGCGTGGTTTATCGTATATATATATATATATATATATGTGTGTGTGTGTGTGTGTGTAAGAAGTATAGCAATGTGCTACTTACCAAGAAGGTTTGCCATTTTAATTATAGAAGTTAATTATTTAAATAAAACTAATCTAATCATATTTCAAAATGAGACCATAAGAGAGAATTTGAAAAGAATATTTTAAGGAAAAAATGTACCAGATAAAAATGACAAACAATGGTAGAAATTAAAAAAGCAATGTAACATATTGCAAATAAAATACCTAATTATGAATATAAAAAAAAGCTAGAAACTGCAATAGAGCACCTATTGAGGCCATCAATAAAATGCAAAACATATTATAAAGAGAGCAGTAAACATATTTGAAAAAGTATTTAATAATACAAAAGTAATTTAAAGATAGACTGTTGGAAAAAAATGGAAAAGTTTGAAAAAGACAATTCATGATAAAATTTAAAAAAAAATTAAGTGAATGTTGAGGAAATATACTACTAAAAAAGGAAGATTCATGACAACACTACAACAATAAGAAGAAACTATATGATAAAATTAAACACTGATCAACTAGGTTTATTTTATTTTTTGCAACAAATAATTGTTCAGTTATTGCCCTCTCTTGTTTTTAATTACAAATAAATAAATTTTCCCTATGTTTGTTTTTACTTTTTAATTAAAAAAATTTACTATCATAGTTTTAGACAGGGTATGAGCACAGACTTTTACATGACCCACCACTCTCCACACTATCTCATAACACTGATACACTTGAATACACATATGTTGAAAATATAAATAATCACCAATATAAGTATTTCATGCTAAACCAGCAATCATCAGTTGGTCCAGATTACCATCTCTACACATTGAAACAGTAAGATTCGTATTCGAATCTTAAGTTTCACCTTTTTCTGTCATCTCTCACTGACCGGTCTATCCCACCCAAATTTAAACTTTCTGGAATCGAATTGTGTGTGCAACAATATTAAAAAGTATAAATATATGTAGAATTCAACATAAACACGCACACATTTTGATCTCAAATTAAAGGCAATAAATATGGATAAAATAATATAATTTAGATTTCTTTTAGCTAAATAAATTTTGTGTAATATTAATCATTTATTTTGAATTTTATAAAGTTCGTATTTGTTGCTTAGTTTAAATTTCGTTAAATAATAATTCTAACAAAATCTGATGCAATAATTAATTAAAGTTAAAATAATTTTATTCCCTTTTGTCTTTGAAAATTTAAAAGCATCGGTCAGTGACAGATAATAAATTAATTATAGCAAAATTCCAAAAGAATGTAATTAACAAATGTAAAGAAAAACAAACAATAGCACAGCAAATTTCTTTCTAATTAAAACCAGCAGAGCATTGATTATCCTGAGGGCAAGATAAATAAAACCTAAAAATATCTCAACAGAAAAATTAAAAGATCAAGATAAGAAAAAGGAGGCCATCTTAGACTTGCTGGAGACTTTGACTTGAATTTTAGCTTTGCTCTCGAGTGGAGCGTCTAAAATATCTTAAATAAATTAATACTGCAAGGTATGACCGAGTAAGCACCGAAATTATTCTCCACCGGGAGATGGCCCACTATATGCCGAGCTTCACCTTGCCCATTGTAAAAACACCAAAATGATCTGCTGCCTGAAATAAACAAGAAAGCCACTGCTGTTAAAAATCAATAAAACAACATGCCCAGGACAAGAAAGAAAACTTCTAATTATGAACAATCTGCTATTAAACCAATGGACGAAAACATCTTATAAAACAGGTACCTGTGTGTGTATTCCAAATTATAGAGTACTCTAGTAATAATAAGCTATAGCTCATCTCCTATTATTTGTATAACTTCTAAATGTTAAAATTGTAATTTTGAGAAACTAAAATTTGAGAATTCATGTAATCTGTAAATTTCTCGCATAATCTAGCTTACCCTCCCTCTATCACTTCTTAGGTGTGTATTTCTTAAATCTACATTTCATTTATAATTATCATTGAAATATTACCTTCTCATAATTATCTTAGTTTTAAAGCTAAATCCATAATCGCTTGAACCGTGAATGCATGTCGAATTATCACTAATATTTGCTTTTATAAATAACTTAAGTTTCATATAAATCGACACGCATTCAAAGAATCAGTTATTGTAATGCATGGTCTACTCCTCCGTAATAGCTGGCATACTCGCTGTAATAATTCCCCTTTTAGATATTTTTTTATTATTAAATGTTAATGAATAATTATGTAAATTTCATTTCTTTGAGAGTCACCAATTTTCTTTCAGTCAACGGTGATAATGTTGGGCCGAGTTTGAAATCTAGTTAAATATTCCCACAATCTTTTAGATATTATACATGTGTTACGTTTGAAGCCCCGATGGCTCAATCCACGCCGTGAATACTCCGGATTCTCTAGGGTTGAATTAACCCCAGTCGTCCTACACAAGCGGACATGATAATGTTCCCGTAGGGCTTGACGACCGTCATGCAGCCAGCTGGCAAATTGCGACACGGACCGCTTGTCCCTGGTTATGCTCATGTGACACCTTACCTCTTCGGGTTGAGGCAGAGACCAACCTGAAGCCCTTATAAACTTATTCACGGCATTGCAGTTTCAGTGCTGCCATTTTATATCGCCCTTCTAAGGCGTACCACGTGTTCCTTTATTTAGTTTATCATTCTCTATATTACTCCGCCTCGGCATTATCTTCGTCATCCACTCTCAAATAAATGTTCGCCCTTAGTCGTAAAATAAATATTTTTATTAAATAAATGTATGTCTGCCACCACGGATGACTCTTGCAATGCAAAGTATAAATCCCCTACAGTACGCATTAGAAATACTCACTCGGGAACCTTAGGTGGCTAGATTACGCCTTCATATAAATGAATGCTCTTTATAAATGAATGTACTTTTATATATAGTAAAATTGCCAATTAGCTATTGAAACTATGAATATAAAATATAATTAATAACATTAATAAAGTTTTTTTTTTTATTAAATACGTAAATAGATAATTTTAACTGTACGTCTGTAGTCAAGTTTTCATTTATTCGATGCCCATTATATATATTTCCTCGATTATATATGTGAATTAATATTCGTTTGATTGTTGGCCAACTCGGAAACAATACCATGAATCTCGTGCATCTCCCTGACCACCATGCCTAAGGAAGTGTTTACTTATGTCGCATCAGAGGCGTTGTTCCGTAGATTGTAGTGTGGAACCGATAAACTATGTTCGAACTCGGTACCATGAGTGGCTTCGCTACTCGATGGTGCTGCTGTTCTGTGTGGTGGTCGAATTCTGCACTATGTTAACGAGATACACGTGTCTTGACTGTTACAACATATATGCTACAAGTGCTCAGATATATATTAAGATAGCAAATCCTCCTACTTTAATGGACAGGCTTCAATCCACTCCACACTGCAACTCTTCAACGGTCCATCCAATTGAAAATCTGATGATGGAATGCTCAAAGGCCACCCTAAGCCCGAGATTATTGTCACACCCATGTTGATCTAAGGTCAATCTAACCCCACATGTACAGGACATAATCCATTAAATACATATGCAAGGGATAGGCAGACATCTCTAATATGTAATAGCTGAAATACACAGGCTTATATATACCTGTGTCTATATATGTAATAGACAGGGTATGAGCACAGACTTTCACATGACCCACCACTCTCCACACTATCTCATAACACTGATACACTTGAATACACATATGTTGAAAAGATAAATAATCACCAATATACGTATTTCATGCTAAACCAGCAATCATCAGTTGGTCCAGATAACTGATGATTGCTGGTTTAGCATGAAATACGTATATTGGTGATTATTTATCTTTTCAACATATGTGTATTCAAGTGTATCAGTGTTATGAGATAGTGTGGAGAGTGGTGGGTCATGTGAAAGTCTGTGCTCATACCCTGTCTATTACATATATAGACACAGGTATATATAAGCCTGTGTATTTCAGCTATATCATAGTTTTGAAATTACCCTTTAAAGTTTTATTTCTATACTAGAAGTATAAACATGTTTTGTTGTAATGAAGAGGGATAAAGAGAAAATATTTAAAAAAACAAAGGCTAATCATTTAAAATAAAAATTTGACAAAATGATAAAATCTTATTCTCCTGCCACTCCTTCTTTTAAAACTAGTACCAAAAATAGAACTGTATTTACTGAAGCGGTCGGATCTAATTTCGATCCGAGCTTCATGAGATCCCACCTTTAACCTAGTTCAAACCCTGTCACTAACAGGGAATATTTCTGAATGTAATGAGACACTATACTATTTTCAATATACATTAACTTTAATTAAAACAAGCTATTATTTAAAATTTTATTGAGGCTATTTATCTTATGTTTAAATTTGTTAATGTTATTAATTACCTCACGATAAAATATTCATATATATATATATATATTTTAATTATGTGAATTGTAGGTATATATTTGTAAATAGTTAAATATATATTCATTATAAAGTTTTATTACATCGGAATGTTTTATTTCATATTTTACCATTTTGTTCAAATTTATATGATTAAAAGTTACATTCTTTCGATAAGCTTTCAGATCATCATTTTCCAAAGACAATAGGGAATCTTTTATTAATAAGTTAAAATGAAAAGTTAAAACTTTAAGGATGGTTCTAAATTAAAATCGTTTGTTCAGATTTTACAAATTCATTTTCTAAATAGAAAATTAATTCAAAGTTAATGGATTTGAAAGTCTTATCGGAAGAATTGATTTAAATCAATTAGAGAAAATTTTGGTTTGTAATAATATAAAAGCTTTAGCCTTAGGGCATCAAAATCAGAAAGGGCGGAAAACCATAGGAAAGGGTATAAATACCCTTAAAAAGTTTCTATCAGAAGCCATTAATATTAATTTAAGAGAAGTTGCCACCATAAACTACATCCTTTTTAATTTTGAATTTTAATAGTATTTTCAGCATGGCATGCAGCTAACTTCGGGATCTGATTGCTGGACCCCAAAGTTCTCCATAAATCTTCAAAATGTTGCTGCTAAACAGAACTTTTCAATACCAATCATAAGTTGCCGAAATACGGAAGGAGACTAACCCATAAATGAAATTCACATGAATCAAGTGCACACCTACGTTGTCTCCTAAACCCAACCAGATTCTGTCCTTATGAATCAATGAGCGAGCCATGGAAGAACTGGTAACCTTTTTTACTTTATAAACTGTAACCTTCTGGTCTGTTCATGAACTCTGTCTCAAATCATAATTTAAGTTAACTACTGTTTAAAATTTCTTTATTCATTTTATAAAGTGTTAAATTTTGTTCTAGTAATTCTCTATTTTATTATCTCTAGTCTTAAAATTAATATCTTGTTAACATTCTCCTACTATGGCAGTTTGTTTTAAGTATTTTATATTTATTTATTTGAATGATTATTAATATCATTTATTTGTGATATATTAATATCATTTATTTGTGATAATATGCCAATAATACTTTCAACTCGATAATAATCTCTTTCGTTTAAACTTATCCTAAGAAAATAGTATTGCATTAAATTTTATAGCTTAATTATTGCCTGTTAGAACTAAATTAAGATGGTTCTATTAATTATCGAGTTGAAGGATTTATTTAATGTTTGATATGATTTTACCGAAGGCTGATAAGTATTATTAGCTCAGTTTATAAACACTATGCTCCTGCCTAGTTATTTAATTTATACAAAATTATCTATTTATATTGATTACATTTATTAATGTTTTACGGAAGTTAATAAGGAAAATAAAATAAATATATTCTAATTTAAATCTCGTATTTTACATTTGTGTTCAGGGAGGGCATGATATAAAGGGTATTATTATTATAATTATGTAATTGTGTTTAAGCACATTCATTCCAAGTAAGTTTGATTTTAATCTTATATGATCAGGTCATTACATTAAGCATCTATTATATAATTTGTGCTTTATTAATGAAATATGATGATCATTATATCATCACCATTCAAAACATTGCTAATATGAACCATCGTCTTGCTTCTTGGGTTTGTCATTTCGGTGATATTATTGATATTTTAAATATATAGAAAGAAATCACTTCCTCCCTCACTCGTCACTGTATTGGAACACCAAAGGTTTGTGGCTGTGTCCTGATCTGTTTTTACCTGTGTTCTATGGATCATTTTTAGGGTATAAAGAACTTGTTGAATACAAGCCACTCTCCTACTTTTTGAATCACTGACAAACCATTTTACTTCATATTCGTTTTGCTGCTCATGTGTTAGTACCATTTATTTCTTAGTTCAAATAAAGGCCTGCTCTTTTGCTTTATAAATTGTAATGAATTGATTTCATTAAAGTCAAACAATTTTATATTTATCAGTAATTTAAATATTTTTTTTGTTAAGTATTGAAGTTATACCCTACCTATTTATCATGCTGTTCATGAATTGATTTAAGGATGTGTAGAAAATACCTTTTGCCTCCTTCTTACATAAAATTAGAATCATATTTTCTTTTCCAAATAAAATACTAAATACTGAATAATGTATGTAATTCATTCGTATCGTTATTTATACTTGTCTATTTTGTCGAGGTATAGATAAATATATTTTTAAAATTTTTACATATTAATTATTGGCATATGAATACAACTGCCATTATTTATTGTACATTGTAATTCATGCTCCAAAGACTAGAGATAATTTATAATACTCATCATAAATATTTGAACAAATATTTGCTTATTATTAAATTTTTTATATATATACTTGGTTTGATTGTTTATTATTTATTAATTAGTTTTAAATATTTGTGCTCACTGTTTGTATTGGCAACCCAAATATACATATGTGAATTTATTCAGAAATATCCATAGTCATTTTATTATACATTAGTTAGAGTCAGATAAGTGATTTCAGTAATCATCACATCCATTGAGCTAGTTCATGGTGCATAGTCTCATGTGCCATCAATATGTGCTGTCCATTAGGTTTTGATCTGAACTCATGAATTGGGTTCAAATTCAGTTTGGTCTTTGATATAATTCTTTGGTTTGACTGGGTTTGAAGTCCAGTTTTGTGGATTGAGGTCATGTTGGGTGGAAAATATATTTGACCGTACATTACTCTATGTCTAAAAAAGTTAAAATTAAATTTGCTCAGCAACTTTTCCAGAATTTACTGAAGAGAAAATTTTTTCTTTACATACTTTTTTCAAAAACCAAAAGTAAACTGGAAATTAATTATGATTACTGAAGAAAGAGAGAACAAAAGAAGTTGTTTATTTCATTTTACATTTAGCTTTTTTTTTTTACAAACATTTTTGTTTAAAATAATGTTTAAGAATTCTCATATTATCATGTGGTAAGAAAAAAAAAACATTTAATTGAATGAACTACGCATTATTATTTAAATAAACATATAAAAACTAGATACTCTAGCCCCCTTAATTAAATAATTGTAAATTTAAGGGACTTGTAGTGTATTATCCATTTATTTAAAATATAGCAATGTAGTTAGTTATATAGCAACAATATAAAATCAAACAAATTGTTTCTAGAATACCACTAAACATTACATGATGGGGAGTTTTGTCTATTTCTAATATACTTAAGCATTACATTATTCAGTTAATATTTATCATGTTAATTTCATATAAAAGTATTAAAATATTTAATACATAAATTATTCTGTAGAGGAAAGAAAATTATAAATTAGGTTTGTTATAAAAGTCCTAACTTAAAATTGTATGTTTAATGAAAATGTTGGTATTATAATATTAATTGTTAATTATTTAGTAGTAAAATAATAATTGCTGAATAAGTTTCTTAATAATAATATTTATTAAGTAAACCATCAATATCTTTATTATTGACAATAAACAATTATTAAGTTATCGTACAATAGGTTGTTAATTGTTTTTATAAACATTGACATTGCATGTGCAATGAATTTCATTACAAAACGAAATTTGAATCCAGAGTTTTTTGATTTGCATTTGTTTGTCTTTCATTTGAACTGGTAGATGCACTAACAAAAAAATAAAATAAATGAATTATTAGCTTCTGTAAAAGAGATATGAAATGTATACACTCATGTAATATAAAGCACATGACATTAAATTATATTTACAAAATGACATTGAAAATTATCCATTTGAAATTCCAAATAAAAGACATTTAAGAATATTGTCTAAACAAGACATTTAAGAATATTGTCTAAACAATCCAAATTCTGAATAGAATTCAGTGCAATACAAGCTCTATTCTTTTAACATAATTGCAAAAAGAATAATGGACTTCTACTTTAAAACAAAGAATACAAATAAGAAAGGAATTGTAAATGGACAGAGAATAAGAAGAAATGATTCATGTATGTGTTTTTTCCATATATTTACTTAATATAGTAAGTTTTAAATTGTTATTTACTCAAAAAAGTGAAGTTTAGTATTATTATAAAAATGATCAGGCTTAGCACTTTCAGGGAACTTAGATCTCCATATTCATAGCTTATCTTGGGAGTATCAGCTTACATTTAGATTTTAAGTGAAACTTGGCAGTAATTTATGCAAAATTTATTCAAATTTTCTTTCATATAGATTACTTTCTGGAGATTGTGAAGCATAATTCTTTTCAGTTTATTGTGTAGTTGTCCATTGCAATGAAGCATGCCTCCTTTATTTTTTATTTTATATCATTACACTCAGTGCAGAGTGCCCTAACCAAAGTGCATTTGGACATGTCACCTATTGTTTTTAGTACTTGAAGAATATGGATTTGTTTTCAGTATTGTTTAGAGCTCTCCTGTATAAATAGTGATGTTGAGATGTACTGGTGATGATGTTGGCATGGTTCTCTCCATAATATGCTGCTCGACATCCATTGATTGGGCATGAAATTTTATAAACTGCTCGACTATTTGATCAGAGGGTATTTTGTTTTTGTTATTGTTTATTAGTCTGTTTGTTGAAGGTGGTGTGTGGAGTCCAAATTTGAAGGACGCAGCAAATATTTTATACTATTTCCTAGAATATAGATAAATAATTGTCTATGGAGTTATTTTTAGAAGACATGTATGTGGTTATCTGCAAACTCTAATGAGTAACAATTATTAGAAAAAATATGAAATTAAAAATAAATATTTTAAGAAAGAAATATGAACATAAATATTTTCTTTGTTATTTTGAATAGTATTAAAAGTTTTCTTCAAATTAAGTAGTTCTGCTATTTGTGTGCAAACCTTTAACTATAATCAATATATTGAAACAGTTGGGTTATAAAAGCTGGCTGTTAATTTAAGATATATATATATGCGTACATACATACATACATACATACATACATACATACATACATACATACATACATACATACATACATATGAATAATATACACAATCGAAATTTAACCTTTTATTTCAATATGCAAATTTGGTTGAAAATGAGAATTAAAATGCTGAAGCATTATATTTATTGTATAATTATATATTACTGTAAATTTTAGGTTAATAAAATGCTACACCTAACAAAATATAAAATATTTAAAGATTCTTTTAAGATCAATATTTATGATTAAACTGTGTTGTTTTCATATAAATAGTTTGTTGTTACTGCAGTTGGGCTGAAATGATTTCAATGGAAGGAATTTATGTCACTTGATTAAAACTTTTAGTAAAATTTAGCATTTGAACCATTTTTACAGTTGGATATCTTTTAACAAATTAAGATTTTTAATTCTAATTACAGTATCTAAATTCAGTAGCTATTGGTAATTCAAAATAAAATAAATAAAACACTCTACTGAATCTTTACCAAGGAGAAAATTCACATTCATGATAAGCTTTTGTTGATATTTTAATAATAATTAAAAAAAATATATTTTACTTATTTTTGTAAAATTATTAAATATTTGTTTCTTTACATTTAGCTTTATATATATGTATAAATAAGCAATTTCCATATGAGTATATAAATAATGATTACAGCCACAAAATTAAGTATAAATACAGTATTTATTAACTGCTAAACCAGCTTTCAATACAGAGTATCTTTGTCACTGACATAGAAGGTTATCAAGAACATGTTGGCATTTCCAACTGTATATAAAGTAGATGTAGATTTTAATATATTTGCTAGTGTAATATTTATGTGTGTGTAATCATGCATTCAAATTAAATGACCAGTATAGACAGTTGGGAATGCCAACACTTTTGTACTAATCTCCTATGATAGTCATGTTTTGATAAAGCTATTCCATATCAAAATCTTGTCTTATCAGTTAATAAATATTGTATTTATACTTAATTTTGTTGCTATAATTATTATCTACATAATTGTGTCAAAATTAATTATTTATTACATATTGTCTATTGTATTAATTTTTCTTTTTTTTATATGTACATACAATATTTAAATACATTAATTTTGTCTACACTAAACTTAATGTAATTAGAAAGGACTCAGACTTATCAAGCTCCAACTGCTCCAATCTGTCTCATAAAATTGATACACATGACCACATACATGTGAAAAAATAAATGATCTCCAAGATATGTACTTCACGCTGAACCAGCCCTCATCAGTTAGTCCAGAGCACCAACTCCCACATATATACAATCAATGCTGTTTATATTAAGATAGAAAATCTTGAAACTTTAATGGACAAACTTCAATATTTTCCAACCTCCAACTCTTTAGCCATCCATATCATTGAAAATGTGAAGATGAAATACTCAAAGCTCATGTTGATACCAATATCATTGTCCTACTCATGTTGACTTTAAATCACTCTGATACCTTACATATATCATTGTAATATTCCCATTTAAATATATATAAGAGGAATGGGCAGAATACAGGCTAAATATGTAATATTTAAATACATGTATATTGTGTATACAAATCTTAATTGAATTAGAAAAGACTTAAACTCAACTTTCAAGCTCCCTACTGCTATCCACTCCATCTTATACAACTGATACACATGATCACATACATGTGAAAAAGATAATTGGTCTTCAATATATGTAATCATGTGTATTAGTTGCTTAAGATGGAGTGCATAGCAGTAGAAAGCTTGAAAATCAGAGTTCAAGTTTTTTCTAATTACATTAAGTTTAATATAGTCAATATATATGTATTTAAATGTTGCACATTCAGCCTGTATTCTGCCCATCCCTCTTCTGTATATTTAAATGGACATATTAACATCCTATGTGTGAGTGATCAGATTGACTAAATATCAACATGAGTATGACAATAATATTGGCATCAACATGGGTTTTGAGCATTACATCTTTGGATTTTCAATGATAAGGATCACTGAAGAGTTGCAGCATGGCAAAGATTGAAGCTTTTCCATTAAAGTTTGAAGATTTGTTATCTTTATATAAACTGAGCACTGATTGTATATATGTGCGGGAGATGGTTATCTGGCCCAACTGATGAGTGCTGGTTCAGCATGAAATATGTATATTAGAGATCATTTATCTTTTTCACATGTATGTCGTAATGTGTATAAGTTGTATAAGATTGAGTAGATGGCAGTAGAGCTTGAAAGTTTGAGTTCAAGTTCTTTCTAATACATATGAATGCTTTCTAAAACAATAAAAATAAATTTAATGAATGCTTCAGTTTTTTTGCATCATGAAAAGACATGTAAATATACATTTAAGTTTGGTATTGAAAGTGTTAAGATTCTTCATGAAAAGAGAAACCATAATAAAAGAAAAATTAAGGAGGCAATTTTAATAGAAATAAAATGAATATAATTATTAGACAAGCTGCTTATGTTAAAATTGAGGATTCATGGGATTTGAGTTAATGTTTGTTTCCACCATGTTTTTAAATTTAATGGAAGTTGAGGAAGGTTTAGGGATTAAAGTAAAGTACTTCAATGGATTGAAGGACTGTATATGATAGTTAATTATCATTATATTTATTATTTTTATTGTTATTACAATAGTTCTAATTAACAGACCTTTTTGTTTGTATTATACACTTTCTAATAGAAAATTAATCAATTGAAAATTTCTTTGATGTTAAACAGAAAATTTTTTTTTTAACAAATTCTATTAACCAAAAGACTGTTTTTTATGAGGCTCCTCGTAGACATCTGACATCACTCTAACTCAGCCGATTCTTATGCTAAAAAATTTGTTCGATACGTTTTGAAGAGGTTTTTAAAAGTTCTGTAAGATGGTGCCCTCTTCCGACTTATTTTACAAGTAAAAAATAAAAAAAAATGCATTTAAACCTAAACAAAGAAAGAACATTATTTGTGATTGGTTCTTAGCAAGCTTTCAGCCGAAAAAGACATTCTGATTGGCTGGAAAGAACAAAGAAACCGCCTGATCAAAGAAAATAAAGAAAAATGCTGAGATTTTCATTTCGAATATGATTAAAGTATTATAAAATTATATTTATGGAAATTAAAAATTATTTTCAGAGAGAATAATAAAAAAACAAAATTATTTTCGAAAAATATTGAAGATTTTAGTAAAAATATTGAAGATGTAGTAAAAAGAAATATTTACTTTTCTATAACGTAAAAGTCGATCTTTTTGTTTATATTATAGCTTTTATGTTGCCGAAATTGAATATTTTAGAATAAATAAATAGCAATTTATTTTTGAAAGAACTTTCGTTCTCTTCATAACCTGAAAAATTAGTAATATACTTTTTATAAACGTATCTGAGTTGAATTTAATATTATAGGCGAATATGTTTTAACAATAGGCTTTGTCTTCAGTTTGTGAGTTGGCCAATTAAAAAATTTGATTTTTACCTCATACAACCAATAATATAATTAGCGGTTAAAAGGTTAATGTTTTTTGTTGTTTTTTTAATTAGAACATTGATTTATTATATTTCAAAGAATATTTTTATTATTTGAACCTATGTTTCAATAAAAGTTGTCTTAAACATAAAATTTTGATAGTAAATATGTTTTTTTTTCAATAAATGTATTATTTAGATTGAAGCCTTAAATGAAATCCTTTGTTTTGATTACTTTATGTTTGTTTTTTTATAATTTATCAGATTTTATTTTATTTTTAAGATTATTTTTATTTGTGAACTTATGCTCTTAATGAAATTTATCATCAAAATTTGGTGAATTTTTTTTTTTTTTTTTAAATTATGGTTGAAGAAAATGCAAAAAAAGAAGAAAGAAAGAGCTAATAGGACCATTTGATTTCTATAATCATTTAAAAAAATGTATTTATTCAAATCTGTAATTATTTTAACATATATTTATTCAAAACAAAACGTAATCATACTATCATATTTTAGGTGGAGCTGAGTCAATTTATAAAACAAACAAAATCTTCCTTGTTTCAAATTTGATTTACAAATCTAAATGAATTTTTTTAATAACTACTAAATCTATCAAATTATGTTTTAAAAGTTTACAATTTTTTCATAATTTTTATGATATTGCTAAATATAATACCAATCAGATGAATGACCTCATTTTGTTGACAGCTATTTTTCCCATGATCATAATCTTTATAGTAACAATATTTAGGAGAAAATATTCTTTTTTATTTAAAAATAACATTTCTGTAAAAAATGAATATATAAATAGAAGTACTCTTCATTTATAATAATTATTACATAATTGGGTTACTAATATAGTCATAAACTTTTCAAAAATATGAAGTTTTTACACCACCATAATATTTTCTTGATGACCATAATATTTTCTTGAAGTGAACACGCAATATTTGAGTTCACAAAATATATAATAGATATCCATCATCGGCAGAGCTTGCAATCATTTGTTGGACTGCCTTTTGGCTTTCTAAGTCATCTATTATCTTTTTTTTGTATTAGAAAATAAATATACATGAATTTTTAAGCCGTAAAAACAAAAAGCTTTGCAAAATTTTCAGCAGAGGGTGAAAAATGCAAATTTAAAATTTAAAAAACTGAAGCATATCTCTAATACTCTGAAAGTAATTAAGGTTAAAAAAACTTCAAGTGTGTGTGCATTTATGTGTATGTTTGTACATAAAAATTAAATTTCAGGTATTTGACCTATTCTTTTAGCTTTTGACTTTTTTTATGGGTTTAGTCTATTACAGTGGCCATATAAGGGTGGGTTTCAAATGGATTGTAAGGTACCCTTTCAGTATAAATACATTTTTTTGTAATCTTAATATTTAACAGGCAGAAAATTTTTAATGAAATTTTAACTTTAAAATATTAAAGTTTTAAAAAGTATGTCTTTTTTCCCATCACTAAACGTGTATTAATATGACTGTTATATATATATATATATAAAATACAAGTCAGATATGTTAATCTTTCAAATATTATTTTATTTTTGATTTTTCTACTTTTATTTGTAACACTAGATATGTACTAGTAGAGTGCACTTATTATATTTTTGATTATGAATTTATTATATAATTATAAAGAATTTCAGTGTTTCTGTAAAGACAGGAACATATAAGTTTACAATAAAGAATCATTTGTTTTGTGTGTGTGTGTGTATGTGTGTAAAATGAATAATTTGTAATGTTCGTATTATATTCAAATTAATAAAATTTGTTATGTAATCTCTTATAATCACAATCGAATTATAACCATTAATATTATTTTTTAATACCTAAGTTTTTCTCTTTCTTTAATTCATTTCTTCCCCTTCTCTTAATCAGATTATAATATTTATTATTATTTTTTGCTAGAAATAAATGTATTTGCATATGCAAGCCCAGTAGATACTCTATATTCATACTAGGCTGGCAACGCGAAAATAATTTCAATATATATACACACACACAATAGATAGAAGTTTGCTTTACGAATGCATGTTTTTTTTCAAGTACTTATTCAAAAAAATCACCCTGTATGTTAACAAACTTTTGGATGAATTGCAAGAGTGAGCAGTTAATTATAACTTACATATGCATATATATGTATATCAAGATTATGTGCTTTTAGAGAATATACATATATAAGAACCATGTGTGTGAAATCTGTAATGAAACAGTGCTATATATTTCGTATAATATTTATTTTAGTAGTATTTCAACTATATCATTATCTTGATTCTGTTCAAATTCATTTAGCCATTATAATTTTTGAACCTTTCTTTATGTCTAGTCCTGCAGGTGTTTCATCTTTTCTCTCTGCCCAGAAAAGTCACCAAATAGAGTATTATAAATTGAAGTAATAACTATTGGATGGATTGATTTCAGGTGTTGCTGTAGCATATCACACCCATCTTGTTATGGTCAAGTCTGTAATTAGGCGCCCTCTTCAGCTTCTTAAATGCTATTTATAAGTTTAAATGGCTGGAGGGGAAATGTTTGGATGGATGCGTTTAAGAAATTATACCTCGACATTAAAAGACTTTGTATTTATAATATTTTGTTCAGAATTATATACTGCATGCTTATTTACATATACAAAATTAGTACACACATATATGCATATAAATAAATTATATATTACTATTAAACTCTATATTTGCTTTTTAAAATATACATTAATACTTTCGCGAACGTTTGTGCATATGCTTGACAAAATATTATATATATATTACGAAGTGATATTAATTACCAAAAGATACATTAATATACATTTATATAACTATGTGAAAAGTTATTGCCTTTTGTATACACAAATTTATGGATATTTTTATATATAATATTGATCTTTATTTAAAGTTGATAATATTCCATTTAGAAGTAAATAAAATTTAAGTTATCTGTTGTCAGTTTTATATAATGTTGATCGATATTACATATTTTATAAAAAAGATAACTTTAATGAGCAATTTGAATCTTGAAAATTAATCTTTTACCAAAGGACTTATATATATTATATTATTTGTGGAAAGGTTGTGTTAAGAATTTCTTTCATATATATATTTATTTGATTCCAATTATTTTTTACCCAAAATACAATTACTTATTTCACTCTATTTCTCTCATAAAATTTATTATAGTGTAATAATCATCAAGCAATTATTATTTGAGTTAATGCATTTTATTCTGGCTGATTATTTGAAGTTATTTAATATTAACTCTCGGAGTTACATTTTCAATGGTTTCTTTGGTTTCATTTGATTTTAGCATTAAATCTTTATTTTATATTAGAATTTAATTCATGATCTTTTAGAAATCTAAATTTACATTTAAAAATACTACTTTAAAAATTATATTTGAACTTTGCCAATATTGAAAAAATATTGATAACATGAAATATATTGAGAACAATGGAGTTTTTTTTCTTTGGATGGTGTGAAAGAAAGCAGTCAATCAAGCAATTATAGAAAATTATCAAATTTTTATTGATTGAGATTAATTTTAAATCAGGAGCAAATTAACATGAAACTTTGATAAATTGACAAAATTCTGCTTTAAAATTTAAAATTGTATTTATAATTTTTTAGAATATCTCAAAAGATTCTATGCCAGTAAACGTGTTAGGAATCAGTTCTACGATATGAAGTCATTGCATTAGCCATGGTTTATTTATTAGCACTACAATAGATTTTGTTAACTTATATTTTTAAAAATAAAACATATACATATAAAATCTAAGTGTAATCATGTCTACTTTTATTTTTTAATAATTATTACACAGAAATCTTTAAAAAAAATAAGCAAAAAAATCAACTTTTTTGTTATTCCAAAAATCTCAAAGTAATCTTGCAGTTGATATTGTAACCAGAAAATAAAAACTAAAGCCATCAACCAAATGGATGCTGAAATAAATTAATTTTAAGTTACTGATTATTAGGACACATTAACTTTTTCAGATATTTCTTAATTAACCTTCAACAGGATGATATCTCCATTGTTTTTTCTGATAACTCTTTTTTTAATCATTCAACATTTGATTTCAATAGTAAACATTATTGTGTATACAAATTCAATAAATTGGACAAGATTTGTTAGAAATATACATTTATAAATGAAAAAATCATAAAAAATGATATTTGAACTTTGTTAATACAGTAAAAAATATTATAAATTGAAACATGTAACATCAATAATAATGTTTTTGTTTATTGTTGTTTGTTTAATATTATTAAAAGTGGATATATAAAATCTTTGTTATGTGACTTTAACTTGTAAAGCCTGAACTGGTCATGTTAACTTTTTTATTATGTCATGTTAATCTTATGAAATCCATCTAAAAATGCATTTATTATAAATTGTATTATAAAAATTTAATGATCTTTGACAAGCATGACAGTATCAAATGAACTATTTCTTTTTATTGATTTTCTTAAATTCTATTATAAAAAATGAAACATATTTCAAAAAAATCTAAGAGTAAACAAAAATATATTCTTTTTTAATAATCATTTCATAAATATTTTACAAAAGTAATCAATGACATAAATAATGCATTTTTTCCTGATCATAAAAAACAATAGAATGGGAATTATCAAGTTTATTGATATGTCAAAAATTCACCAATTAGAGATCTCGAATGCTCTAGGGTGGTACTTTTAAGATTTTTCTTTTGAACTGTTTTGTGGACTACTGATATTTTCAGCTTTTGTACACTAATAAATCAATACTATTTATCATGGAATAATTTACCCATATGAATATAATCCGAAAGTTGTTGAAGGAGAGCAAGCAAAACTTAAGAACTATAAAGTAATGTCTGTGCCAATATATTTGGTTTTATGAGGTTTTAAGTGTTCGTTAGTTCATGGTTTGTATTTTTTTTAAAAAAACTTAGCAAAATATTACTATCAATAGCTATAGAAATACAAAGTAAAGCAAATCTCAAACAATGCCATTTTAAAACAAAGTCCATCATTTTAATTAATGAATTAGTTAATAATTTAATGTATCAATTTTTTTTATTACAGTTCTGGTAATTACCATATCTTATTGCAGCTTTAATTTTTTCTTCTAATATTATTTTAACTGATATTAACATAAGTTTTTTAAATGTTAAATCTGCAGATTAGCAAATATTGATTTATTAATTTAAAAAAATCTACAAAAGTCAGTATCTTTCAGATGATTGAAAGTCATCAAAATTTTTTTTGTTGCTCATAAAAAGATACAGCCTTCAAGGCTTTGATAGTTTTAGTTTTTTATATAGTCCAGTTTCCATAACATTTGCAAGATTACTTTGAGAACATTTTTGGAAGGAAAATTTTTGATTTTTTTTGCTAATTTATTAAATATTTGTATTATTTTTATACAATAATTGCTTAATAATTATTTAAAAGAAAAAAGAATACATGAACACAATTTATAGTAACAAAAAATATTATGGCATAAGATGACCATGCTTATGTAAAACTGATTATATTAATGTCATTATCCATCAAAATTAATACTGTGTTAGAATCTTTTGAAGTATTTAAAAAAATTAGGAAGTCATTTCAAGATTTTAAAGTAGAATTACATTTATTAGATATTAATATTTATTTATTCACATTTTAAAAATAAATTTAAAATAAAAAAAATTAACTGATTTTTTGAAGATTTTTCTACAGACTGTTAAATGACATTTCACATTCTTTAATTTTATTACAACTTATTTTTTAAATATTTGAACAAATCAAATATAATTTTTAAGAATGTTTTTCATTTATACAATTAAATTAAAAAGAAATCAAGTCCAATTTATTGAAGTTTTGTATACAGAAATGAAAGCTTGGGCATTGACAAAAATTGCCACCAGGTTAGGAATAAAAAGTGAACAACATTTGAAAGAGTAATAGATTTATCATAAGAAAAATGAGTATGGTTGTTAGAACATGGATTATTTTAGAGATTTGATAATTATTTATGTAATGCTGAATTTTAATTATTAGTAAGGATGAATTTAAAATACAATTTCTTTTGTACAAAAATAAATAAAAAAATTATTATTGTGACATCTTGAAACAATTTTTTTTTTTAATTGATATTATAATATTTAGAATTTTTAAAAGTGAATATTATTTGAAATTGTTTAAATATTAAAACCTATAATGCTTTGGAATTAATAAATTTTAATTAAATTTTTTTTATTAGTATCATGATGGAAGCCTTGTCCTATAATTATTTTATCCATGAGGAAATTCAAACAGTCTGATTGTTCCTGTGAATTAAAGTGCTGAGATAATATAATATATATTTGTAACAAACCATCTAAAATATTGTTTTGATATTATGTTTGCTTACAATATTAATCCTTCAATGATGTTTTTATGATTTCTATCTGAATAGATACTAACCTTATTTGGGTATCGTACGATTTCCATAGTCAGAATTTATTTTGGCACTTTTACTGGTAATCTTGTTTTTTCTGTAAGAAACAATTTGATTAATTTATGTGTAACTTCTATATTTTACTTTTGTTGTTTAGGTGACAGCTATAATTAACAAAAGAATCTTTTTTTTTAACTTGCATATTTGAAAAAAAATAGTTTCTTTATGAACTGAACTTCTAAGTTCATTTTTAGAAGCACCTTTATCCACAATTTCTGTGTTTTCTTTAAAACCTATATGCAACTACTTTACTATTTCTTGCAAGATATTATCAAGAATATTAAATATAACCTTAAAGTGTATTCCAGGGAGAGCACTCTTATCAAAAACAAATATTATATACTCAATGCATCATTTGCTTTAGTCAAAACTGTTTTTCATTTAAAATGTATTAAATTTGTATTTGATGTTTTTGATATTTCTTTCATATAAAAAGCAGTGGTATAATTTTTAATGTAAATTTTTAGATTTCAGTGAGAGCTTTTATATCATTTATTTTTTGCAATTAAAATAAAAATGATGTTTATGCTTTTATATATTTTGCTTTTTTAAATGTTGAAAATTAATATTTTATAAATGGATAACATGTAATTCATATCTATGTTTATTTATGTCATAATGTAAATATATTATTGAACTGAATAGAATAAAACTATTTTTTAAATAGACTAATTTTTGAAATTTATCTTCAGTTTTAACTCAAATATGAGAATGGTTCTTTGAAACATTTTGGTTATATTCGTACAAAATAATGTCTATATCAATTATATTTTAGTATAAAATGGATATTCTGTTATATATTTGTTTGTCTAAACGTTTGATTTTTGACTTTTTCATGGTTCCTATTAAGGTAATAAGTAAAATAAATATTATAAAAAATAATTAAACATAATGATAGAACACTTATTGTGTATTTCATCTAACCGGCTTGATTTCTTTAGAGGCAAAAAAAATTTATTGCAATTAATGAAATATCATAATTAAAAATTGTAAGTCTCATGATTGAATTTAAAATTTATTTACAAAAATAATTTACTCCTTTTCCGCTATCGCATTCAATCATAGTAATGATGGGGTTCTTTTTTTTTTTCATCACTGTAAAATTTAAAAACATCTATAATGAATTAGTTTATCACATACTAAGATGAAATTAAATTTCAACTAATTGTTTATCTTTTTAATAATTATTTATATCTAATTTGTCAAGCCTCTATTTATTTATTTTCCTTGCATTCCATAATATTTATTTTTTATTCTATGCTTTTTTTTTTTTTTACTTTCCTATCCTAGAGAATTACAGAAAATATATTTTTTAAACTACTCTGATCTTTGTTTATAAAGATATTTAATTATACTTAAATATCTTTTTTAGGATTATATTGCAACTCTATATTGTATTAATGAGATTTCTTGTCATCAATTCTTTTGTCACTCTTAATTAATCTAAAAAGCCAAAAATGTTGATGTTTTTTATGTTCTCACTATTAATTTTTAATTTAATGGCTGTTTATTTCAAATGAAAAAAAATCTATGGCTAACCTATTGTCTTAATCTGCATTTTAAAAAACGTTATCCATTTTTTAACTTCATTATCTAACATATTTAGTAAGTTTTTATGTCTTTTCTAATCTTGACTATAAATGTAACTTTATCAACATAAAGCTAAATATATTTTTTCCACAATTCTGGATTCATGTCTGCTTTTTTATAAAACATGTTAGTTAAAGAAGACCAATAAGATGTTGTAGTATGTCGTTTTTTAAAAACATTTAATAGTTTCCCATTATCAATTGAATCAAATTCTGTTATTGCAATTAATAATGCACATTTTCTGTTTAACATTCAATAGTCCTTTCAGCTACCTACAATATATATGATCAATAATGGTTTTTATTAATTGATCATTCTTGAAACCAATTTATGTTTCTGGAAATTCTTTTGCAATACTCAACATTAATTTCTGCTAATTTTTTTTAGCTTTATGTAATTTCATATAGAATTACATTTTTAATTCTCAGCCAAGAATTTATATATATATTTTGTTAGAGGAATAGGAGCTGGTTTTTCTATATATATTATAACGATCTGGAGAAAGTGAGACTTAACATAATCTGCACTACAGGGCGCCATCTAGGCATTTGAACATAGAAAAATTTATAAAGTAGGCAGATACGTAAGTCAAAAAAAAATTTTTATTTTTTTTATTTTATATATTTTGATATCCGGTCATTAGCCCATTGTCACTAGCTCAGTGGAACAGCAGAGATTTATATTTTATATTAAATTCCTATCTAAGATATATAAAAAAGGAATAAAATAAACCACTGCCAGTAATTATACACACAAACATTTATTAACGCACATATAAATTTTGAATCATTTTAACATTACTTTTACTTTATAATTTTAACTTGATTTTAGAATTTGATTTTACATTTTAATTTTTATAAGTTTGTATTTTAATTTTTATAAGTTTGCACAGATGGATTTATAAAATGTGTTTTTAATGTTGAGTATAGATCGGTTACATAGATTACACGGTTAAAAAAACATTTCAAAATAAACATAAACAATCAAAATACAAAGTCATTGATACTGTCAATTGCATAGGGAATACAAGAAACCCAATGGTATTCATCATAAGATACCTCATTGACACCAATAACTTAAAAGACATCTGAATAAATACATTTTAGATACTCACCGTAAGGTATCATTATTTACCGAATGTCTATATATTTTGATCAAATATGAAAACCAAAAAACATAATTAACCGATAATGAATCCATGCAA
>JAQFVV010000024.1:4271684-4311684 GCA_028023455.1 Epiperipatus broadwayi | reverse complement strand
TTTTTTAAATATACTAAGCCTATTTTTACTAGCTGTTGAATACACAAGATGTTTTTTTTTTTTAAATATACCTTTCAATACATTGTTATACAGATATTTTGAATTGATTATTTCTCTGGAGCGAACTTCTAAGGAAGTAAAGTGCTTGTGTACAAATTTATATATATATATATATATATATATATATATATAAAACATTAAATATATCATATTATATTTATATATATATATATATATATAAATATAATATGATATATTTAATGTTTTCATGGTTGTATGATGTAGATAAATTAATAGTTTTTGGGATGAACCGTGTGTTATTTTTTATTACATACCGATATTTTGACAGACTAGCATTCATCATTATCAAGGTTAACTTTTGATAGAAAAATTGTTAGATCTCAAACAATAACGTGACTCAGTGCAAGATGAGAAATGAGATTCAACTTGAAGTAGTTCAGCATTCACAATATGAGGCTTATCACAATGTTTATTTCCCTCAGTTTTTTCACCTATTAATTTTATGTTAATATTAGATAAAATGAGAGGTTTCCACATAGCTGGAATACATTGTGCTTTGTCAGCCCTATATAAACCAGTAGGTCTCTTTAATATTTCAATTGACTTTCTCATGGTTCTTAAATCATATATTTCCAAATTAGCAAGTATTTTTGTATTGTCAAAATCAGGTTTGTGACCAATTTCTAAAAACTGGGAAGTAAAAACTGATGTACTAATTTTTTGATTAAAAGCATTTCTATGTTCCTTAATTCTGACATTTATTTGTCTATTAGACTGACCCACATAGCTTCTTGAGAACTACAAACATGGAATTTCATAAACTCCTTGGTGTTCCAAAATTATTCTGTCTTTAGGTTTATATAAAAAAAAAACAATTTTTTTTCCAGTAGAAAAGTAGTTAATCTATTCTAAATATAAAAAACTTATAATATTGGTATGTCCAGTGCCCACTATATATATATGAAATTGTGTAAAAATGTCATTGAAGATTAATTGTTGAATTTTATTTTTAAAAATCCATTCCAGTTAACATGTAATGAAAGATTATATTAATACAAAATATTTTATTTATAATTATGTTTTGTACCTGACTCAATGTTCAGTTGATAAATGTTTGAATTGTAATCATCTTAAGAGTTTTCTAAGATTTGATCATACAATTTATCTTACATATGTATTTTATTGGAAAATTATCATAAATGTTATTTTTAATGGATGTAAAGATATAAAAATGAAGCCTAAATTATTTATTTGATAATTTCTTTTACAAATGAGCATGACCCATAGTTTGTCATTAAAAAATTGAGTCTGAATTTAATTATAAATACAACAATGAATAAAATGTTTTGTAATTGTTTGAGATTTTATAAAATACTTTATCAAGTGATGAATTTTTAGGTATAAAAATCCAACAATGGATCTCACTTTTCATTTTTACACAGCTTTAAATATTATTATACCATCTTCACTTTTTCTACAGAATATTTTCTTTTATGGAAATGTAGAAAATATCTCAGAAACATTGAACTTTAATTAACATATTTTAATTTGCTATAATTTTTTCTTAAAAAAATGAAAATACAGTCCCTTAAAATATTATATTTGTTTATTTTTATAAACATATGCTTTTATACAGCACTGGATACACAATTTGCAATTAATAAATTGATACTTGTCTTTTTCTGAATTTATAAGAATGATTTAAAACATTTTTTTACATGATAATATTTAGGAGTTCAGTGTCTTTATGAAACTAAAGTATTGCAGAAAGCAGTATTCTTGGGGTTTTATTGATAATTAAATAAAATATATAACCATATGGTTAGTTTTTAGAAGATTATAAGATATTTGACCTCCTAAGCAACAGGTTAAATGCAATAATTTTCTTATATTGACTGAACTGAATATTTCAATATTATTTATGCAATTGAGAATTGATACAATACTCATAATCAGTCAAGTCTATCCACTTTACCATTGCATTAACTTGCAATGTACAAAGAAGGGTTAAAAATATCAAAACAGAATTTGATAAGGAACATTTTTATTTTATCATTAAAATGCATCAGGATCATTTTAAAAAATCAAAATAATATAAGTTTATAAGTTTTTTTACAGAGTTGTATAATAATAATAATAAATGAAATTAATGCCAACAAAAATTTACTATAAGAAAAAAAAAAGTTACCAGGCATCTATGATAAAGTTAATTGTATTTTTTCATTTATAAAAATATACTAAAAGTTATTTTAAATAAGGCTACAACTTTAGTACATGCATGTGCATTGAGTTCTTAATTTATTACAAGAGAGCTTCTACAAATCTAAACGTAAGATTTGACTTTAAATTTCCCTATATATTTAGAAAAATAGGTTGAAGATAAGAGTGGCTGCTCTTATTTTTATAAAATCGAATTTTGCGTTTAGACTTGTAGAGGTTTCTCTTGTAATAAATTAAGCACTCAATGTGCATGTACTAAGGTTTTAGCCTTTTTTAAGTATTATGTTCAGACATTACACTTAATAAGAATTAATATTTAAAAGTTATTTTATCAATACATGTGATTAAAATAAAGATAAATTAGTAAAAGATTTTATTTTTATTTACTTGCAAAAAATTTTAAGCCAGTATAATACGTTTAGTACATGTATAATCAATTGGAATCTTTCTTTGCAGTTAAAATATCTACTAATAGTTAAATTAGGTATATGCAATAGTAATTTTTTTTTTTGATGATGACAGAATATGAAATGATCAAGTAAATTTAATGTAAATAGCCTTAAAAATTTAATACTGATGTCTCCTAAAATTATTATATTATGTATATTAATCAATGTTAGTTAGATCTACTATTACATCTTTTTAATAAGATTAGAAATTCACAAGGAAATTATTAAAATCAATACTACTTCAAGACTTTACTAGTATTAATTAAAACCAATTTAAATCAGACTGTAAAAATATTTCTGTAAATTTAATGTTGAATCTCATAAATACCCATATTAGCCATTTCAATAAGAGCTCAAAAATCAGGAAAATCATTTTTATTTTTATCTATTAAAGTAATTAGAGATGAAATAATATATAATTATATAATTTTTATGTGACAATTCTAGATTTCGTTGGCTTTAAAAATTATCTACCTATCTATCTATGTACATATATATGTAAATATTAATCTGAAGATTTTGAAGGTTAAAGAATGTAAACATTTATTTTGGATTTGTATATGTATACATTTGTTTGGTGTTAGTATTAGTATCAGTATTCTTAAATAATCTTTACTATCTGGATGACAGTGGGTATGATTCATTTGAAGCAACAGTAAGCAAATATTTAATATGTACATGAATAAATCCAATATATATATATTGAAGCAGACGACCTGATGCTCAGATCGTGCTTCACAGCCCACTTACAGTCTCTTACCACTAAACCATGTTTAAGCCTATCCTTACACACGTATACATATTTACTAACATATATTTTCCTTTGCTTAAACATTTAAACATATCTGACATAGATATATATCTTAATGCAAAATAATTTAATAAATAAATATTTAATATTATTTTAATGTGTATGTGTGCATAATGGATAAATATATATATTTTAGTGTGGGGAGACTGATAATAAATTGTATTCATAATTATATTATTCATGTATCTTAAAAGTCATATATGAAATACATTATTTTTTATATTTAATTTAGCAGTCAGAAAATGATGCAATTCTTTTAAGAAGTTTCTCGAAAACAATTACCCGGAAAAGCTCATTAGTTAAAAGTAAAAGATTACAATTTGTAATAGTAAAATAAAATCCATTAGTGGAAATTTTATCCATGCCAACTTGTTTTAAAATCATAAGACTTATTTTAAAACAATCATTCGAGAAACTTGTAACAGAATTTGCATTGTTTCAAAAGACTTACAAAATAAAAGAGATCCAGTCAGCAGATTTTAGTTTTGCTAAAGTGCACAAATTGCCTCAGGTCCAGCAGTTAATTGCTATGCTACATCACCAAAAAAAGGAATATAAATACTGTTGGATTTGAATCCAACAAAGGGAGACAATCAAAAATTAATGATGGTCAACATAATCCATGCTAATTTGAATCTTCATCCAATGTGCCATGAGTAGGGGAAACATCACCTTCCCCTCTGTTCCAAAATGCTTGCTCCGGATCCCGTGCCTATTAACTTTCAAATGTCTAATAATTAATCATTAAAAATGCTAACTGTGATGCCTTATTCCAAAACTAGATCTAGTGTATTAACCCTTTTCCCGCGCTCGACGAGACTCCTCGTCGACATCTAAAATCACTCTAACCCAGTTCGTTTTCATACGATAAAATTCGTTAAATATGTATTGAATTCGTTTTTAAAAGTTCTGTACGATGGTGACATCTTCCGATTTATTTTAGAAGTAAAAAATAAAAAAAAACGCATTTAAACCTAAACAAAGAAGGAACATTATTTGTGATTGGTTCTTAGCATGCTCTCAGCCGAAAAAGACATTCTGATTGGCTGGAAAGAACAAAGAAACTGCCTGATCAAAGAAAATAAAGAAAAACGCTGAGATTTTCATTTCGAATACGATTTAAATTATTATTAAATAATATTTATGGAAATTAAACATAATTTTCAGAGAGAATAATAAAAAACAAAATTATTTTCGAAAAATATTGAAGATTTAAGTAAATATATTGAAGATGTAGTAAAAAGAAATATTTACTTTTCTATAACGTAAAAGTCGATCTTTTTGTTTACATTATAACTTTTCTGTTGCCGATATAGAATATCTTAGAATAAATAAATAGCAATTTATTTTTGAAAGAACTTTCGTTTTCTTCATGACCTGAAAAATTAATTATATACTTTTTATAAACGTATCTGAGTTGAATTTAATATTATAGGCGAATATGTTTTAACAATAGGCTTTGTCTTCAGTTTGTGAGTTGGCCAATTAAAAGATTTGATTTTTATCTCATACAACCAATGATTTAATTAGCGGTTTAAGGGTTAATGCCAATGAACACTCCAAATATCAAGAACCACTACTATTTATGAAAGGTAAAAGAACTTTAGCCGCTCTATGATTCTATTAAATTCTACCTTCTATAACAATAATCCTGATGCTCTACCCTTAATATCTTATGATATTTCATGTAATTTTATTTAATATAACTCTATATAACTTAATCTATTCTATCATTGAGCCTCTATTAAATTTTTTTTTCATTATTTCCATGTGGCAATCATATTTTATTTCTTTATTATATTATGTATATTTGTGTTTTAAAATGCCAGTAATATTTTTAACTTGCTAGCATGTAATTCCTTTTTAATTTTCTTACCCATCACTTACAGGGTAATTAAGAACATACTTTTATTAAAAACAAGTTCTATTTGACTTATGCAAATGCTCATGAGTTTGGAAAAACAAAATAATTATCCTATAAATTGTTGTAGGAAAACAGATCAACATCGGTTTTTCTAAAAATGTTTTTTTTTATCTTTTTAAAATGCACTAATCCTAATCGTAAATGTATCTTATATATGTAAATCTAATTATTATCTCAGTTATTTCTGCCATCCCATTTGTTTCCATATAAACATATTTATTTCTAATCATAGCATTATTTTAACTGAAATCTGTATTTATTAAATGGTGTGGGAAGTTATCAATAATGTAAAGGGAAGGGAGAATCTTTGTCTTAAAACTTATGTAATTTAATTAATTTAAATCATCCATGCCTGTTTAGCAATTAGATCATACCATTATGCAAAATATTCTATAATTTATGGGTATTAAATAATTAAAATAGTCTTTAAAGCTATATATTTCATTATCCCAAGCATTGCGTGCATATAAGCAAATTCGTTCCTATATTATATATTCGTGCTTCTCTTTTTTATGGAGGTATCGCAAAGTCGAACCCCATCATCGTTATCAAGGTCCAAGAACCAGGTTTAAACCTTCCTGGGGACTCATTTGGTCGTAAATGCGTGCTTTATATGGGAATCACTCTGGAAAAACCAGCCCAATAATTGCATCGCCGACCGCTCTTCATCCATGAACCAATTCTGCTAACGTTGCAGACTTATATCGGTATACTTCTCAAAATGAATTTCATGAAGCACATGTTCGGATCCATGAATGGATCACATCAAATATGCTGCCATGCATGCATCATCTTTTGTTATATTTCTAATAAACCCATGAACATCCATAAGCCGTAATGTTGTGATTTTTGCTAAACAGATATCTATGTCCACTCTTTAAAATACGCATCATTGCGATGACCTTATTATTATTAATATATATATATTCATTAGCTATCCCACACACATTTGTCACTTTATAAACTTAATTAATAACTATATTTTTGTACAAATGTAATGTTTCGTTATCAAATTATGATTATCTTTCAAATCAGTTAAATGCTATTGTGTTCTTTCTGGGGTGTAGTGGCACTTCTACATTATATTTCTTAATAGCGCTAAATATTAATATTCATCATTATAGTACATATTATTGGCATAGCTGCAATTATAAATAAAGTCATCTATTAAATGTAATTCTTAATGTATCAACCAAATGTAATATTGTTTTTCTATGACCCATTGTTATGTAATCTTAATGAGGCCAATGATGAATCAATGATGATATGCGTTTACGTATGTTTTGTTAAAATAATAAATCTTAAATATATATATCATAACATTTTCGAATCATTGTATTTTCTTTTATTTAAGTTAATATTTTTATTAATAAGTTATGCTCCTACTGACTAGATGATCTCTGCTAATATCTAACTAATAAGATAGGTCACGATCTTTAATTGTTTCTAAATTGTGTCTCATACTAAATATCCCACCATGAAACTTAAATTAGAGTCTTTTTGTGTCTCCGATGTGCGATGCTGGCGGTGAGAGATGAAATTAGATTGATATCATAGGGATTGTTGCTCATAAGTTGGTAGATCTGGAAAATAGGCAAATAGGGCAGAATTCATGATTGTTCCTGACTTATGTATCTTGCGCATGATTGGATTCAAGGTAATTTTGCCTAGATGCTAGATCTTGTTATGTGAACATACAAAACCAACCAGTACAATATATATATATATACATATGCATCTACGTGAATCATCTTATTGTTGTTGGGTAGCTGGAAAAATATATTGATGAAGATTAAATAAAGAGATTATAAAATCAACATTTTTGCAATTCATATGATAATTTAGTAATCTGTTGTTTTCAGACTTCACAGAATTTATTGTCATTCATAATAATGGCATTCTTAGAACAAATGTAATTATTCTTTGAAGAAATATGACTTATAAGAGAAAAGTGAGTAAAAGTAATGAATAAATAATGTATTCATTATAAGTCAAAACAAACTTTGAAAATATATGGCACACAATTTATATAAATGCCTTAAATTATTTTTTAATATCAGTTGTTCTTCAAGCAAATGTAATTATTTTCTGAAGAAACATGGTTAGTAAGAGAAAAGTGAATAAAAGTATTTGAATAGTTTATTTATGTATTATATGTGTATATAAATACTTATAGAGACAAAACACACTTTCTACATAATCAAAAAATGCACAGAAAATAATATATATTTATGTGAAATGATAAGTGATTTAATTAATTACAAATGAATAAATAAGGAAGACTATTTTTATTCAAATAATAGATAGTTAAAAGTCTGAAATAGACCATTTGCATGTACTGGCATAATTATTGATAAAAAACATTCAAATCTTTCAAACTACAATACATACCACAAAATAATAATATTAAACATTATCTTTGTCTATATTCTTCCCAGTACAATGATAATTAAAAGGTTAATTTTTATCATAAATTCCATATTTGTATCCTCACCATACCAATTACTTCTACTAGGAGATTTTAACATGCCATATAATAAATTTGTTATTAGTTGGTTAAACATATTAACATTTCCACTAATGAGTGGAGAGAGATTCTTGTCAATGAATGATTTTTTTCTTTAATAATGGTAGATTTATATCTCTTATTGATTTTGTAATTTCACTACTTTCTTTACATCACCTAATTAACATATGTTTTGAATACTTAACTTTCTCTGATTACTCAGTGATAATTGTTATATTTTATCTTAACTTTATTACCAAAACAATAATAAATGCAAATAAAAGAATCAGAGTACTCCTCTTCTCCTGCATTTCTGAAAACCTAGTTTTAGAAATTTGCATTGACCTATACAAAATTAATAATATTATATTGGTACTCTGCAAACCTGTATTACTCACATAAATCTAATACCCTACACAATAAACCAGAGCACCTGATTAACTTCATCACCCACATGTCTTAAGAGACTATTAGGTGAAATTCATAAAGGAGTTACTCTTATTCCTTCAGCAAATAATGAATGGCCTAAACTATCACTTTTACATAATATTTATAAATATGCCTGTGAGTCTCTTAGGAAATACTTGGCAATTATGATTTAAAAAAACATTCTTAAAGTAGCCTCATAAATGGTCTAGGCAATATGTTAGATGGAAAGTGAAGCATGCCCTTTCAGTTCATGTCCCAAATTCTCTCAAAGTACAAAATATAGGAGTTTGTTATGAGAATGTGTTAGAATCTATCTATATTTTGGAAACAAGATGGACAAGAATTTTGACCTTTATACATACTACCTCACACTATCAGAGGAAGGTACTGTTTTCTCATTATAAGAATTCATGCAAAAACTTAATAAAATATCAAATTCATATCATCTATAAATACATGGGATATCAAGTTTTGTATTTGCTCATATAACCACTTTATCTCACAATATCATTCAAACTTAGCAGTCTTCTTAACAAAAATAGTATACAGCATTCAAGGCAATATTTCTAGATCCATTTAAAAAAAAAAAAAAAACCCAAACTGAATTAACAAATCTTAAACTGATATCTATATATACAGTAGGGATTAAGATACTAAAATTAATCATCAAACACAAAATAGAGGCATACTTTTATTACAATTTTCAAAATATACTTTAAAAAAAAAAGGCTCATCAAATAATCAAGCAAGTTTTCTATTTAAACAACTATAGACTATATAAAATACAACAAAAATGCAATAATTCAATTAGATATTAAATCTGCATTTGACAAAATTCCAATTAATCTATTTCTAACATCATGATTTTTAAATTTTTGCTTTATATCTTCATAAACTTTTTACTAAATAGGAAAATGTATGTAAATCTAAGTGATAAAACTTTATATCCAATTATAATCCCATGTCTCAATTCCTCAAGAATCTTTCTAAGAATACGTCTATTTATCATAAATATTAACCCATTACTTAAAACAATATAAAAAGAACTACCAGGAATATACAATCCTGGCATTATAACCATTATTTTATATATAGTTTTTATAGATGATATTTTTACATTCAGCAACAAAATAAGCAAATACAATAGTTACTTCTGATACTTTCAGTGTATAACAATAAATACAAACTTGTTTTTAATATGAATAAATTATGAGCATGGTAAAAATGCAATGAGAACTAATTTAAAGATCACTTTAAAGTGATGCCTAGTCCCTTTCTGGATTGTCCTTTTCATTTAAGCAGCAATGAAAACACAGAAAATATTTAAAATAGGACACATTGTTAGATCATTTGTGAAACAATACCTTTCATTTTGCACAAAAGTATCCATGTTTAACATTTTAGACATGATAAGAATTATATTTCCATTATATTCTATACCAAAACTTTTATTAATTATCTATGCAGAAGATTTATGTGGGGTAAATATACAGCATCCATCTCAATTGGGTGTTCTAGAGATTACCTGTAAAATTATACCTACTGACCAACCACTCCCAAACTGAAAATATTGAGAACACCCTCTAAAATCTTTATTATCTATTCAAAACCTTCATATATCTTTCCCTAATAAAAATGATGACTGGGATGTGTACAATGTGAGTAAAACTCATATTAACATCACCAACAAACAAATTATATCTGAAATTTAAATTCTGGTTACTAGAACCAAAATATTTTGACTTTTTAATACAATTAAACTTAAAATTCCTGCATACATTACATTTTTACAGATTCAAAAGAGAACATATAAGCACTAATCTCAGTGTACTCTCTTTGTCATAGAGAAGTTGAAACAAAATCACACTTTTTTTTTGAATGCCAGAGTCTTGACAAAATCAGAATGAGGATCTCAATGATATTAAACATGAAAATGAGAATATCAACAACTTTATAGGGATCATTTTCCAAGAGTTACTACTCCAACATTTATGCCAGCATATATATCCTTTTTTTTCCTATGATATACTAATGCACCTTTGTATACAATAATAATCTTTAGGAAGCATCCAAATACTTTTACTAACAAAGTAGAAACATTACATCAAAGAGATAAAAATTGCTGAACATGGGTATATACAAATATTATGGGTCTTAATGCACATGAGCCTTTAACAAGATGTAGTAATTTCTGGAAGGAAATAAATCATGAGAAATAATAGAACCATCATAACAACCCAATTTTAGTTGTTTGTGTTTTTTAATATGAGAAATGTTAAACTAAATGTAAAATGAGTGAGCAACACGATCATTATTTAATATAAAAATGTTCAAATATATGATCCATTTTTTGGTAATTTTTATTTTTTCTCTGATCCATGATGTTTATAATTTCAAACAAATGTTATCTCTCAGTATTATTTTGTTCAATAGCATATAGAGAAATCCATAAATGTAGCCAAAGCGTTGCAAATAAATAAAGCTCTTACAAAATTAAAAATGTGAAATATTAGTGGTTCAATAGTATAACCATTGAATTATTTATTTATTTATGTGTTGCTTATTAATTTATTTTTATATAGGTATATTTAATTTTCTATATTACTTATTTGAAATTAATAGCTATATTTTACATATTTTATATCTAGACAATTATTAAGTAATTAGATAATTTTTAACTAATCTGAAAAATGAAACATCATATTTTACTTATTTCATAATGTAATAATATTTATCAGCCTTTGATAAAAATTACTGTTTAAAAAACATATTCTTTTGAATAAGACTCAAACTTGAATTTGTGATTGATATTTGTTCTATTATCTCAGAGTTTCTACAATAGATAAAGTAAAGCATGTGCATAAACTGTATATTAATATAAGAGTTTGTCTTTTTTTTAAAAACTGTATTAAGAAAGACAGAAGGAAGATGTGGTAATTATTAAAAGTTCGTTTTGAAACTACCATTTATCCTTTTTATCTATGCATGTGTACATATTTATATCTAACACAGTTTGTAAGCAGCCTTATGTGCATATATTTGTTTTATTTTCTTTTTACACAAACATTTTCAAATGTTATATATATATATATATTTATTGTTTAAGTAATTTATTTAAAAATATCTATGTATGTTATAAATAAGAATGTTTATTTCTATTGTGTAAAATAGAAATAAATATTTTTATTATAAGAAAAAAATGTGTTCTTTTTTAGTTAGGTGATAGGTCAACAGAGCTTATTTCTATGCATCAAAGTAAAATCTTGTCCATTTTCATGTTTCTGTAAAAATTCCATATATGTATTGATAAAGAATGGGCGAGGCATACAATCTTTGTTAAGATTTGAACTTGATAGCCTTAAGCCCAATAGTAAAATAATACAAAGAATGTATTTATTTTATATGTGTTCTATCTAGTCTGTGTATATGCAGTACATATCAACGATTAAATATCAAGTGTTTACTAGTTTCAATTATATAAATACCAAATTGCTTATATTATTTTCAAATAGCTTAAATAAATAAATCAAAAATATTGTTTGTTTTTTTTTCAAGATAATCAAAAAAGAAACTTTTATTTGTGATTATTTATTATTTTGAAATGATAGTACAGCAACTATCTTATATAGAAGTGCATTTGTGTGTATGTATGTATGTGTATCTACTCTTATATTAACAATATATATATCATGTATTAAAATTTTTAATTATTTTGTTCATATTTTTTCCAGTATTTATTTATTTCCTCAATCTTTGTTTTGATGACTTACACAATTTAGATAGTGGTAGAAAGAGGGAGTCAAAAGCTAAAAGTTTTTGAGTTGATGTTGAATGTGTAACTTTTTGTTTATATTCAAATGTCACATAGATATGATTGACTAATGGTCTTTTTTAAAGTAAGACTGGCACTATATTATATATATTATTAATGCTAATTATTGCATTTACTTTGAAGCTTAGAAACATTATAAATATTATTGTCATAATTTAAACTATTAATGATCCAATGCAGGATGAAAGTTTCTTCATGTAAAATCTAGCCTTTTCTGCAGACTTTCATCAATTCTAGTAATGTGTCCAGCTTAAGTTTATTTCAGTATCTTATTTTTTTTAGAATGATATCACTAATACATGTTTGATTTCTGAACTAAGTATTTGGTTTTCAAATTCTTTTTGTTGCTGCTAATATTAATCTCTTCATATTTTGTTGAGTAGTCTGAATCTTTGTGTCCAAACCAAACCCATATATTAAAAACTCCTCCCTTTCAAACACAGACATATTTTTAATGTTAATTTTTTTTCCTCAGACATATTTCCTTTTAATCTTCCATCCACTATGTTTCTTCCTGTATTAATAATGTGACCCAGTCATTCAAAGTTATTAATTTCTAAATCATGATTAGAAATCTTTATTTTATTTTTAAGCCAATAAACATCACATGACCACCACTTCTTATGCTTGTGTATAACTGTTGTTAAAATAGGCAAAACTCACTATACATATTGCCTCACACAGCAAGCTAGAGTAATCAATGGATACCAGAAGGTTTGTGCATAAAATGCTCATCTAGTGCCTACTCATCCAATATCCCCAGACTAGTTTCCGGCTAAATGGCTTGAATTGAAAACATTAAGGTGTTTTCAGTTTAAGACTCATAGTTTTGTAGTTAAGTGGAGATAAAAGGTGGATGCTGGAGGGTTGTATTAGATCCTAAGATCTAGGTGCAGTGCTCTCAGATCCAAGGTTCCTCGCTGATAAAGGCCACAAGCTCGAAACAAGTCTGGGGATATTGGATGACTAGGCACTAGATGTGGATTTTATGTACAAGCCTTCTGGCATCCATTGATTACTCTAGCTTGCTGTGTGTGGCAATATGTATAGTGAGTTTTGCCTTTTTTTTCTGAGAAAATCCTTTGAAAATTACTTTAATCTTCTGCTAAACTATGCAACATTTGCAAAAATAATTACATCATCTGCAAAATCTAGATAGCAATTAAATAATTATCATTTACTTTTTATTCTCTGACTATTTTATTTCTAATCCACAAATAATTTTTGTAATACTGTTGTAAGACATTTTGGACATATGGAATCAAACAGTTCTACACCCTTATCAATGTTAATCTTTTTAAAATATCATGTAATTGAATGATTGCTATTACATTTGGATAAATACTCTTTGGAATATACCATTATATTGGATCTATATTTTGGTGATTCAAAGCTTTAATTACCATCAAAATGCTTAGAGAATTGCATATCTTTTCATAATTACACAATTTAAAAGTAAAGCATAATAGCAACTTATATTTATTGGTCTCCTCTATAAGCTTTCTCTATACTTTGATGTAATGCACGGTGTTGAAATGGCTTTTAAATCCAAGTTGTTCTAAGTTCATTGTAGATAAGTTGTAATTATCTTAGTAAACAGATAAAAGATAGATAGTTCTGTAATTTTTAATATCATTTTTATTACATTTCTCGAATAATAATATTACTACTCTATTTCTTCAATTGTCTAGTACAATTTTTTTTATTTGATATTTGGTGTAAAGTGTTGCAAAGGATTTCCTTATTTCTTCGTCAGCCTTTTTTTCAAAATATTAATAATTTTTTTATTCCTAGAAATTTTTTTTTTTGAATACGTTTTATTGCATATCTCACCTCTTCACTTAAAATACTTGAGAATTTAAAAAATGTGGTTATGGTAAGGGATATTTCTTTTTTTACAATATAATTCTTTGTAGAACTCTTCCATATATTTTATAAAGATATCTCTCTTTGTTAAATACTTTTATGTAACTTAAAAATTTTATTTGTTTATTTGAAATGCATCCTGTAACTGATTTTTAACATACTTTTTATCAAATGGATTTTCATTAAGTTTTGTACATGCTTAGATAATGATGATAATATAATATGACAATGCAATATTTCAGGGTTGTTTGGCCTAAGAGTATTGCTCAACTGAATTTTAAACTGCCCTGATGTCAATTCAACATGTTTTTAGTGATGCATAATAGATCATAATATATTTTTTAAAAATACTTTTTCATTGAATTTTATGAGTAATTCTCTAAAAAGATTTTTCAGGAATATAAATTAAGTTGCTTTTGTAATTTCCTGACTAATTCACAATTATATTTTGTTATATTCTTATTAATTCTTTTTTGCATCATATTATAAAATTCTAAATATTCAATTCTTTTTAATGAATTATATTTAAATATTTTCATATTTCTTTTTTTTTCATACATTATTTGTTTTACATGAAAATTTACTGATAAATTATCATTTTTGCATAAACTTTCTTGCAGTTCTTAATAGAGTATTAGTTATCTTCTTATTGATTTCATTCCAATTTGAAACATCTTTAAATTCTGTTAATATTTTAAAATAATTTACAGGTTTTAATTTAAATTCATTAGAGTGTTTCTGCAGATTAGAAATGTCAACCATTAATAATAATTTATTATTAGTTTTTGTCCCCATATCTCATTGATCAATGATCATTAGCTGTGTTAAATCTATTAAGACATTGCAATCTTGAAATATATGTTTTTTGTTAGACAAAATATAATCCAATTTTGCTGTGCTTTTATGTTGATGCCTCCATGTTTATGTCCATTTAACATTTTTCTCAAAGAAAGAATTCACAATATATATATTTTACACTTGTTCGGTGGTTTTGGTAAAGCGCCATCTTTTGAACATAAATAACAAGTGATAGCAGGTTACGTGAGTAACTTGTTTTTGTTTTTCATATATATATATATATCTGCATACTCAATATGTCTGTGTCTTCTCTCACTTTTGTCACTGTAAACAAACTTAGTGACTTCACTTTCATTTTTCAATCATCAATTCTAGCATTAAAGTCTCCACAATAATTTGAAAATGTTGTTAGGTCTGATAAAAAAAAACATTTTGTATTTTCAGATAAAAATAATCTACTTCATCACAATGAAACTTGATGGAGAATAAATATGAATTACTTAGATTTAGTATCTTTTATTAAATTGAACAACTAATCCTGTCAATATGTCTGATAAACAATCATTCTTTACAATGTTCTTCCACTTTTGTTTATAATGAATTATGTTCCACTTATGTTTCCTCTTCTTGTGTCTTTGTCATAAAATATGTGATTAGTTTGAATTCAATTGTTTCTTTATTTTTTTCTTTTAGCTTAAAATACATGTCTCATTTGTACAATCTTTTTTAACTTGAAAATGATCTGCAGTTGACATATCTGTATAAAAGATCGTTATCAAATGACAGCCTGTGTCCACAATTAACAGCATCTTTCTTTGCTATTAATTGTTGTCTTAACTGGAAACTTTACTATCTTCTGGAATAAGGTCATAATTTAGTTTTGCCTGTCATGAAATACCTATAAATAAAAAGATTATTTATACACACATTAACCCTGCATTCATGAAAATTCAACTGATATGTCCAAAACTAATAACAAGCATTCATACATGACTAAATCTGGAAACTTTGTACACATAATTTAATCAGTATTTTTATTGATTCTTTTTCAATTTTGCAAAATTTCTAATATGATGTAATTAAATATAATGGTAATTTTTACTTTATTTTTCATTATGGAAGGTTTATTTACATAAAACATCTCATTAAAAGTGTATTATTTGATAAATTTTTGATAGTGTTATTTACATCCATTCCATCCCTACTTCATTTTTGTGATTTGTATCATAATTCATTCATTACCATTTTCAGTAAAAATTATTCAGAGCTGAAACTTTTTTAAATTCAAAATTCGCTCTTGTTTTGTTCAAATTTATTTTCAATCCATAATTTATTTTCATACTTTCACATTATATAATTATCTTTTTCTTTTTCTCATGTATTTTTTCTAATTTGTTTATGTATTTCATGACATTTTTTAACTTTTCTGGTTACTATGTAATTTTAGTTAACAATTATTTATAGAAAACTTTAATATATTTATGTATTTTTTCTCATTTTAATTTCTTTTTTTCTTGACACTTTCTAAGTTATATAATATCAGGATAAACTTTCATTTCAGAAGTTAGGGATTTTTCAAAATCTCTTTCAGATCACTTCTTAGTCTTCTAGCTATTTTTATATATATGAGAACTTAGAAGATTGATATTTTCTTTTGTCATTCTGTAAATAATATTTCTCCCAGAGAGTTGTATATGTTATGTTAAATATGCTCATGATTTTATTATTGTATAATCTCTAATTATTACATGTATATAATCCCATTCTTTATTTTATTTTACATTATAATAAATTCATGAAAATATCTAATCTGTGAAGGGATCAAATTATAAGATGTCAAAAGATGTCTCTTTTAAATTCTCACAGTTATAAAAATAGCTTTTGGGTTTGCATCTATATAACAATTTGTAGTAGAAATAAAAGAAGACCTGTATTTAATGTTAATTAAATTCAAAACCAAAACAAAGTTATTATTGGATACTATACTAAATAAATTTAGCCTTAGAATTGTTAATAATAAGTGATAGTTTTCTAGCAATATCAATGCTAAGCATATCTTTAATTATTACATGAAAATAATCCCAATCTTTATTTTGTTTACATTATAATAAATCCATGAAAATATTTAATCTAGTATATACAACTGTCTCTCAAAGATGAATTATTATTTACAAGGTGTTAAAAGATATATGCCTAGATCTTCATACATAGGTTTAGATCCATATAACAATCTGAGATTAGATGCTAGAAAAAGTAGTTTAACCTTAAATTAGTCAATAGTAACTGGTAGTTTTTTAGAAACAATTTTTGTTAAACATATCATTAATTATTCTATGGATATATCACCATACTTTTACTTTTTTATATTGTAATCTAACATTTTATATACATATATATGTATTCATGTGTATGATTATTGTCTACAAAAGGTTTCACCTTCAATCATCATCATCATCATCATCATCAATCTTTATCAATCAACTGCAGGGTGAAAGTTTCTCCAAGTTCAATCCATCTCCGATCTTTAGATTCTCTTCTCCCCATCACCCCAACACACTTTTTTATTTCTCCCATTCATCTCACATGTGGTCTCTTTCTGGGTCTTTTACAATCTTTTGGAATCCAGTTTAATATTACAATTGTCCATCTATTATGATTTCTTCTAGCAATATGTCTAGTCCAACTCCACTTCAGTCTTAATTTTTTCAATGAGATCAGAAACATCCATTTATTTTCTTACCCATATATTGCATTTTCAATCCCCTCTTGTTTCTCCTAACATGCATCTCTCCATACTTCTTGAAGTGGTCTGAAGTCTCTGTATTGCTCTTCTATTAAGTATCAAAGTCTCAGATCCATAAGTAAGAACTGGTAAAACACATTTATTAAAAACCTTCCTTTTCAAACACATAATCATATTTTCTTTTAGTATCAAGTTATTTCTACCAAAAGCACTCCAACCAAGTTTCATTCTATGATTAATTTTATCCATTATGTTTCCATCTGTAGTAATAATCTGACCATAGTATTTGTAGTTGTTAACTTCTTTTAACTCATCATAATCAATTTTTATTTTCATTGTTTTTTAGAAAATCCATTGAACAATATTTTAGTCTTTTTAACATTTATCTTTAGTCCTATTTTCTTACTGTCACCTGATAATTCTTGCAACATTTTCAGAAGGTCTATAAAATTATTTGAAAAAATAACTACATCATCTGCAAAATCTAAATGACTGAAATAATCTCCCTTAGTTTCCCATTTTAATCCATAAAATATTTCTTGGAGCATTGCTGTAAAAAGTTTTGGAGATATGGAGTCACCCTGTCTTATACCTTTCTGAATGTTCACTTTCCTAGTATCATTATGTAATCTAATTATTTCTGTTACATCTTTATAAATATTCTTCAGCATATGACAATATCCTGGGTCTATTCATTGATGATCTAATGTTTTAATCACTGAAGAAATGTTTATAAAATCAAATGCCTTTTCATAATTTACAAATCCAAAGCAAAACATAATGGCAACTCATATTCATTGATATTTTCTATAACTTCTCTCAATACTTGGATAAGATCTACTGTACTAAAACCATTTTAAAATCCAGCTTGTTCTCTTGGTTGGTGGAAATCCAATGTTATCTGTAGATGAGTTGTAATTATCTTGTTAAAAATTTTGTTTAAAATTGATAAAAGGCTGATAGGTCTGTAATTTCTAATATTTTCTTTATCACCTTTTTAAAATATTAATATTAATACTGAATTCATTCAATCATCTGGTACATCTTTATAATTTAGAGATTTTGTATATAACTTTGATAAAATAATTCCTATTTCTTCACCTGTTTCTTTTAATATATCAATTACAATTCCATCATTATCTGAAGCTTTTCCTTTCTTCATAAATTTAATTGTTTATCTCACATCGTCATTTTAAATTTGGGGCAATTCTGAAGATATAATAGATGTAGGAGGTATTTGTTCTTCATTACTATGTAATTTTTGATAAAAGTCTTCTACTCATTTCATGATGTCATCTCTTTTTTTAGTAATAGTTTCATCTTTTTTTCTTATTGCAGATATAAATTTCCTACCAATACCAAAATATTATTTTACGCTTTTGAGACTTATTCTCTTTTACAGCTTTTCTTGCTTGTTCACAATTATACTTTCTTATATCATTATCAACTCTTTTCCACACCATTTTACAAAATTTGAGATATTCAATCCTTTTTAATGCATCATTTTTGTATATCTTCATATTCCTTTTTTCTTTATGAATTATTTAGTCACCGAAGGAATTTTATTGGTCAATTGCTGCTTTTTTTATTAGCTATCGTTGTTGCAGATTTTAAAAGTGTATCACTTATTTTTTTGTATTAATTTCATTCAAATCTGAATCATGTTTAAAATCTACTAATACTTGAAACTGATTTGCAAGTTCTAATTTAAATTCATTAGAATGTTTCTGAAGATTAGGAATATCTACTGTAAATATTGTTTTTCTTAATAGTTTTTGTCTCTCTGGTTTTACATTAACATGTATCTTAGATCTTACTAATCCATGATAACTTTCTGTGTTAAATTTACTAAAAACATTACAATCTTGAAATATGTATTTTCTGTTAGGCTAAGTATAATCTAATACTATTGTACCTTCATTTGGATGCTTCCATATTCATTTCCTTTTAATGTTTTTCTCAAAAAAAGAATTCATAATTTTTTTTTCTGCAAACTCCACAAGTCTATGTTCTCTCTCATTTTTATTACCATAACCAAAATTACCTACAGCACTTTCATCTTTTATTTGTTTACCAATTCTACCATTAAAGTCTTCCATAACAATTTTAAAATATTGTTTACTCAGATCAAAAGCCTTTTGTACATCCATATAAAAGTCTTTTACCACTTCATCACTATGAGAACATGTTAGGGAATAAACCTGAATTATCTGCATTTGGTATCTGCTATTAAGTTGAATGACTAATCTTGCCACTGTGTCCGATACACCATCTATCTCCACAATGTTATTCTTCCACTTTTTATTTATAATGAATCCTACTTCACTTGTATTTCCAATATTTGTGCCTTAATAATAGAGCACATGTCCACTTTTTAAATCAATTGTTTCTTCACCTTTTCTTCTAACTTCACAAAGTCCAATAATGTTTCACTTAATATAAGACAGTCCTTCTTCTAATTCTTGCAATAATCCTTCACTAGAAAGTGATCTGCAGTTGTAAATAAATAAAACATTGTCAAAAATGGCAGCCTGGCTTCACAACTAGAGAATTCTTAGCACTCTCTGCCTTTGGCCACCAACTGCTGCCTTGGTTGGTAACTTTACAGTCCCCTGAGAATGAGGGCCATGATTTATTTTTGTCTGTTATTCATTGATATATCTATTAGAATATTTATCATTTGCACATACCTTCATTCGGCCTTATCAGGCATCTGAGTGAAAGACTATGGTGTTTCTCAATCTTAAATTCAGAGATAAAAAAAAAGCCAATAAACTCACTATGCTGGCTAATGCATGTTGGTGAACAGCCCATCCATGTTTGCATACTATATGAATAATCACATGATAATAACGTCTGCAATGACAAGAATGTATGGAGTGAACATTAGGAATTTGCCCTGCTTGGTTCCTTTAAGGTCTCCAAGAGAAATCAAAGGCTCTCCTTTCAGTTAACAGCAAACTCCTTTCTGTAGCTGCACATTCAATAATTATGGTTATTTCATGAAATAGTAATCTATTCTTTCTTTATTTCGGATCAATGATATTTTAGGCTTACCTTAAAATTGAACTTGTCCACTTTGCAATTCAAAAGTAGAGTATTATATTTCACAATGAGGATTAATATAGTTTTTTTTTAATTGATGTCTCATATATATGTATATAAATTTAGTATTTTTAATGATGAATATAAATGTAAATTAATTAGTAAATGGAATGATCATTATTTATACCTTGGCTATGGATTTAACTTTGTATATATAATGGTCATCCTATTTATTAATATATATATATATATATATATATATATTAATAAATAGGATGATATCATTTCATTACTATATATATATATATATATATATATATATAGTAATGAAATGATATGTGTGGTGATATATGGATTATAATTATATATGTCATTGTGTATGTGAAGTAAACTTATGGTTGGATGTTTTAAACTATTTTTTTATCACTTTACCTATCATAATAAATTTATATTATGTATAATAATCATCAGTGATAGTGAAGCTTTATGGGAAAATCTAAATTCTAATGATTTTAATAAGCATGTAATTTTTTTTATAGGCAATCAATATAAACTATTTATGGAACAAGCAAGTTGAAATAAGTAAAATAATCATTTAAAAGACATTGTTAATAGGATCTACCTTTTGTTAGATCAATGCTGACCCATTTTCCCAATTAAAAGATGATTTATCTGAGAAAGTAGTTTGGCATTAATATAACAAAAGATAGGCATTATTTACAAGTTCATTTAAATAATTATTTGGGAATTTAGTTTGTGAATTATCTTAGTAATACATTCAAACTTATTTGTTCAGTGCATAGGTTCAAATCCCAAGCTCATTTAGTGATAATTCAAAGTGTTGATGAGAATATTTGAAATTTAATTATTTTATGCTAATATTGAAATTCATCTAATGCACTGTAAATATTTATTTGATTGTATATATATGTAAATATTATTCATAAGTCTTTATGATGTGTGGCTAATAGAAATTGGCTAAGAAAAATAAACAAATTTCAAATAAAATAATTTATTTTTAACACATTATAAACTTAAAACAAAGTACATACACAAACGATTAATAACTTTATTCAACATTGATAGCAATTTTTCCAATGAATTAACATATTCATTATTTATATTATCTATTACAATATAAAATATAAATGTATGCAATGCGGAGATTTATTGACAACATTAGATTGCTACTCTAATCATATATAGATTTATTAAATCTCCTTAATATTAATTTCACCCATAACTTCATTTCAGAGTGAATTTTATTTATTTTTTATTTATATCTACAATGTATAACAATGAGGAAAATCTATCATTGTTATTTAAATAAAATATTATTATAAACAAACATACATTATAATACTATTAAATAATGTTTCACAACTTCATAAAGTACATGTACTTAATCTATTTATATTTTAAGTATATTTATTCATTGATATATTAAAATATAATTTAGGCAAAAAGAAGTACTTACTTCATTATGAATAAGTCAACTGCATTCTGAAAGAAAATGTTTATTCTAATATACTGTTTCTTTTTTTAAATAAAATATAATGTATATTAACATTGCTAAATTTTCAAAAAATTTAATGCTTTTGAAATGGATACATGTGATGTAATTATATGCTACAAATATATATATATATATGCATGTATATATTATTTATGTGAATATTTCATTGTAATATATTTACTCTCCATGTTTTATCTAGCTGAATAAAGTTTATAATCAAGAACTAAATAAAATTAAAACAAAAAATATACTAGTCAGTGATTCTTAATTTGACACATATACAATTTTTAAAACTGATCTCATAAAATAATTGAAAGAAATACTTCAATTATAAATTTAATAAATATTTTTAACTACTGTCATCTAAAATAACAAACAACCAAATCTATTTGTTTGACGTCTTAAAGTAATTCTTTGTAACTATTTTAATAAACAACGACATTATTAAAAAAAAAACATTAATAAAAGCAACAAACAATAAAATAATGTTTAAAAGTAGAAAGTCACTTTATTAGTTTGCTGTTAATTGCTTTTTTGTATGTGAATTAATAGTGTGACATTATAACAAGTTTATTTATAAGTCTAACGTATGATATATATTTTATAAATATTAAGTCCTTGTTAATGAATCAACTTTTGTAAACAAACGGCTTTGACTTTAGTAATGTGATGATTATATAAATTATTTTTTCAGTGCAGTGAATATGTCAGATTGAAGACTATATGTAAAATGTTAGTTAAGTTAATATTAAAATGCAAAGTTTTTATGACAGACTGAATAATATGGATTATAACAATCATGAAGTGCAACATTCATTATTTATCAACTTTCCATTTGATGACTCAAAGGTTACCAATTCCAGCTTTCTTAAATAAGTGATAATGAATTTTCTGGATCATTGAAATACATATGTATGAGAAGTAGAAAACACTGAACTGTGATATTTTTAGTTTCCATTTTATTTCACCAAAATACAAATAATATTACAAATTTTAACATAATTTTTATAATAGAGATGAGGTTTTTATAATTATAACAAAAAATTATGTTATTTGTTCTGTTTAAAAGAAAGAGGATAAAATATTGTTCTCTTCTGATCAACTCAATCTGTATAGTAAATAAAACAATATTTTATTAAACTTTTTTATTATATTGATATTTATCTTATGTAACATAATATGAGATTCTATATTTCAATATATACATTTTTCTATTTATTTAATTTGTTTCATATATATATAATGATAATATTATTTATCTATACCTATAAATTTTCTGATGTTTCAAGAAGCAATGTTTGATGAAAAAATTAGCTAATTTTTTACTAGACACATCATTATGTCAATCAACTCTGATATCATTTATAGGTAGGGAAATCAATTAAATCTCCAGTGAACATATAGCTACATGGATTGACTTCATGGCATACTATGCAATGTGTGTCCACATATGTATGTTTAAATTTAAATGACAAAGAACAAATGAACACAGTCAAAATTTATATATATATAATTATTTAAAATAAAAGGCTGGAATAACTGAAATGTTGATGTAGTAATAATGTCAAATTTATATTTTTGGAAATATTATAAACGACTTAAAATCAAATATAAAAAGATCTCTATTTTTATTTCTGATTTTAACAAAGAAAAAAATATATTTGCTGAAAACAAGAATGACTTTCCTTTGTTATATACATTAATTGTATATAAATTTTATAATATGTTTTTATTTAAAAGATTAATAAAAAAATTAATTAAAATATTTTTAATTTGATAAATGCCAAATTTAAAAAAACCTAACAATGGTAATTTAGTTATTATTTTGTTTCATTATTAAAATCAAAAATACTTATTGTTAACCTCCTGTTTATGCATTGCACTATATTTACTATTAATAGTAAGTTCAGATTAACTGATAATGTATTATATTAGAGTATTGAAAGTCAGCTTTGAGAAGAAAAGAAGTTATAAATCTCATATTGGTCAAGTTTGAATTCCCAGGGAACTAAAGCAAGATGGCTTCTTCTCCATGATTTTATACCTGAATATATAAGAAATATACTGTCTGCCTGTCTGAAATTAATAAATTATAGGATCTGAATTATGTTGAAAAGCTCCTTCATTTACTTATCTTATTTATCTGATAACTAAGATATGTCAAACCAGCAATTTATACAATAAATCTACCTAATCTTGAAAAACTCTGTATGAAAATATAGACAAAGAAAATATATTCTCAGTCATATCTTTGTACTATTCATGCATGAAACTCATTTTAGAAACAAACTTATGGAAATGAAAAAAAAGTAATCCACCAATTGAGAAAATAGAAAGATACTGTGGATATAGTTCTAAAGGAAAAAAGAAAAACAATATTCCACCAAAATTATTTTACTTCAGTTTTTTTTTACTACAAAAGTAAAAAAAATGAAACTTTTTACAATAACTGGAAATAAACAATTTGGTGGAGAATTCAAACCAGTAATAATATTACATAATAAATTAACCATGGTTGAAAAAAAAAGGAAGATTTTGAAATGTATTTGTATAGAATAATGATGTATTATTTTATATACAACCTTTATGAATATCCAAGTGAAATTTTTTTTTTTTAATATATGATTCTTATTTTATATGTGAAAAAAATAAACAAAAATAATTTAAATAAAATGAGTTTGTCTAACAGATGGAATAAAAGATCTATCTTTAGATGCACATAAACATTAGTGTATAAATAGGGATTTATGAAAGTGCAGCATTTGTTTTATGAAGTACATGCTTTTGGAAATGAATTACATCTATTGGGATATGAGCTAAATTATAATGAGTTTTAATCTTAAAAAGTTATATTGATATTTGAAATTTCTGAAACTGCTTATGACCCATTTTTTACTTAACTGCTATAAAATTAAAGAGGAAAAAATATTAAATAAGGATTTATTTTGATGATAATAGTAATAAAGATTATAAACTATATTGTATATGGATTGGATTAGTCATTGTTGGAATATTAGCAGAATGACAAATTAAATGTGAAGTTATATATGAATTTTTGTTTTGGAATAAATATTTGTTTTTAGATGAATTGATGAGATGACCAGTAATATTAAAGAATAACTCTGTCAAAATCTTACAATTCATGATAATGAAGTAAAATTATTAACATATGTATGGGACATTAAGAATAGCAAAATCATTGAAGAAATATTATTTGCAAAATCATTAACTGCTAACTTTAATATTATAAAAAACATTTTAAATAAAAATACCCATATCTAACATTCTTGATTATGCTACTAATAGAGCACTAATAATGTTAAGGAAACAGTGTGATTTAAACCAGGAATTCTTAACATTTTCACTATGCACATCAACAACATTTAGTATCCAAAAAGAATGAATAATAATTTGAACCAATCAGTGACTGGTAATATTCATAATTAATAAAATCATAGCACATTTTTAAATGGCTGTTTACTTCAAGAAATATGTTCTGAAATTGATGAAAACTATGAGTATTTTCAATTGCATATAGTGGTAAGATGATTATCTATGGAACATTTGTGTTAAAAGAATTTGTTCAACACTGGAATTCCATTTCTAAATATTATTATATATCAAATTACTTTTAACATTGAAATGTTACAAAATATTGTTGCTAATTTATCATAAATATATGAAAGATGTAATTCTGTTTAAACCTCAATGAACAATATTAGTTAGAAAATTTTTAACTCTTTTAGTTGAGATGTATTCTATTAGCATTTATTTTTTAAGTTTGTATATTTAGTTTAGAGCATTAATTAAGTGTATTACTATAGGATATACTGATGCATTTTTTAGTTTTCTTGAATCTTATCCAAACCTTTTAAAATTATGGATGGTAATTTGTTTATGATATATATATATTGGTTTATTATTGATGAAATCATATTGATAAATCAAAACCAGATCTGCAATGAATGGAATAACAAAATGTTATCTTGTAAATAAATATATAAAATTTAAAAAAGGCTATTTCTGAAATAGTGACTTTTAGAAGAATTTTGTGTTTTTGAATGTGAACATGGATTATATTTAGTAAATTTAAGTTAAGTGTTAAATATAGAAAAAATGACAGCATTAAGAAAAGAGTAATTTAAAATTGTAATTTTTAAGAATAAAATATGAGATCATTTAAAATGAAATTAATTTTAGTTAAAAAAAGATAGAATTAGGAGAGAAGTAAATTTCCATTGCTTAAGGAATTTTTTCATATTAAAAAGATGACGATATTTAACAATAAATAATTTAATATATGCTAAATTCTATCATTAAAAATATGTAGGCCAATGCTGTTAATCTGTTATTGATGCATTTAGAAGGGATGATTGTACAGAGAAAAAAAAGTTAAATGTAAAGAAGATTGAAAAAAAAGAGATAATGTGGAAAAGAGTGAGGATTTATATATTGATTGTCCTATTTTTGCAGCAGTGATATTAGAAACAAAAACATAAGAATATCCAAAATTAGAGAAATATTTACCTGGATCATTGAATGATTTATTATAAATTTTGTGGTTCAATGTGGATAAACCATTTTTAATAACAAATAGGTGCTAAATAGAGTTTATTTTTTAACAATAATTACTATTATGTTAATCTTTATTAAAATAGATGTAAGGGTAATTTTTATTCATAGATTAAAATATTTATTTAAAGCTGAGATTTAATTTAAGTTATGGATTTGCAAAATAATTTTTCAAAAAGTAAACAAAGGATACTAGTGTGACCTATTCTGACTTCTTTTCTAACCAAAATATGAATAATTATTTTCAACTGAAATCTATTTTAAATGATTTAGGCTAGATGGTAAGTCTCTGATATATCTAAAATATTAGATTATTTTCAATGTGTGGACAAGTTTTGGGATGCATCATTTCTCATTAGATAGTTTTGTTATTCCTGCACAAGAGATTGCTAGTATTTTATTTAACCCAGTCTAATGTACAGGTGTTATTCTAAGAAATTTTTAGTGAATTTATTATATATGAGGATTCATAAAGAGATTTTACCATTTCAACCATAGGTACATTTCCTGCATGTTGGTATTTTTTCCAAATATTGAATTTAATTTTTGTGTTTTTCTGAAGCATCATGTTTTTTTTTTCAATTTTTTTTATCTTTACTTTTTGGATTCAGAATATCTTCAAGTGTTTAGCTATTAGTGAAATGTTAGTTGCATTTATTTTAGACTCTCCAGAGATATTATAAATGTTCTTAGGGAAATCATTGAATATTTTGTAAAATTTTTTGGTTTTCAGAGTTTTTTTATGGAATTGTGGTGATATTTATGTTGTATGGGTTTCCCTTTCAGATGATATTTTATTTTACTAGCTGGAGATAGGCTGTTCATTAATGGGCTCTGTGTTTTTAATCCATAAGATACACATTTGTTTGGTCATTCTTTTATCAGATGATTTTTTAATTTGCAAAAAAAGATTGATGCCTTTAAATTTTACAATAAGAGTTATAACCTCTCTTGTATGTAAATTTGATATGTTTAACAGAAATATTTTTTGCTGGAGAATAAATTGAATATTGAAGTATTAATAAGAATTGATGATACTGTTCTGTTTTCATTTATATATCTGTATATCTTTGTTAATACTTCCAAATTGGAAGTTGAAAAATTTGAGATGGTTTTTTACTTGATCTACCTGGATGACAGGTCTGTTTCATCTACAGATAGTAAAAGGTTATTTAAATAGTATATATAATTTTAAATGTCTTTCTGAATAGTGTTACAAAATTGTAGACTGACATATTTATTATTCGGGTAATTTTATTCCAAAAGTTTTTATTGCCAAAAAGTTAGTAGAGTTCTTCAGATAGAATTTACTGCATATATTTTGGAATCAGTTCTTGAAATAACCAAAGTTTTATAATTGGAAATTTCATATAATAACTTCAATAGTAAAGAAGAATGTCTAAATAAGAAAATGAGATGGACATATTCAACTTCTTCATTCTAATAGTAGTCATATTTGTGATTAGAATATTTGATTTTCATTACAAATCATTAAAAAAAAATTGGCTCTTTATTTTTTCAAAATACTTTCATGACTGTCTACTGAAATGATTTCTTTAGGCTTGTCAGTTAATTTAATTACTGACTTAGTTGAAATTAGGTTTACTGCTGGCAAGTTTGGTCAAAGTTACTTATTTTAAAATAGAGTTTTGATTAACCAACCCATTTAATTACTCTTAAATGAACTTACTTTGTAACTTAAGTTTAAAATGTATAATTCATTATAATTTTTAATCACTAATTCTTAATAAAACTTAAAAAACTTCTTGCATAAGAGTTTAAGAGTAGTCAAGTGTTTTCGAAAAGTGCAACAAGGCATATCTACTATAATCTACACTTTTTACATATTATTCCTTTGGAATGAATATGTTGTCATAATAATTATATTATTATCTACTTTAAAAAAATAGTAGAATGAGAAAAAAAAGTAATTTCTAATTACTTTATAAGCAGAAAAGTGGATAAATAATTGATTGTAGATGTTTATATTAAAAATTAAGTTCTAAATGATAATTTTTACAATTCTAATAAATAACATTTGAAACATTAAAATGTTTTTTTTTTAAAATTACATTTTTCAAAATGGCACATAACACCCCCCAAGATAAGATTGAAATAAATAAGTAATTCATATTACTTTATTTTTTCCCCAGAACATCTTTTTTTTGAGGGGGGAGGGATACAGCCTTTGCACATCAGGATTCTTGTGCAAAGAAGCTGAGTTGCATTTCATGTAATACATTGTAATATTTTGCCCCTAGAACTGCCTCCACTGGCCAAGTGAGGGATTTACATAGCATAAAACCTCTGTTTCAAAAGATGTACTATATTTTGGGGAAAAAAATATATATAAATATATAATAAATTGATTCAATTTAAAATAATAATATAATCTTACAAACATACAAGCCGATATATTATTTTTTATGATTCAGAAAGTCAAATAGGCTCTCACTTTGTTGAAGTTTAATTATTATCTGTAGATAGAATCAAGTCATTATGTTTGTGTGTACATATATATACACACAACTCTCACTTTGTTGAAGTTTAATTATTATTTGTAGATAGAATCAAGTCATTATATATGTATATACACACACACAAAATTTAAACTTAAAGTTTGATTACAAATTAAATAAAATAAGAAGCTCTCATTTTAAGTTTTAAATGGAGTGTTTTCTATTTCTATTTCGAAAATTTAAAAAATTAAGATTTGTACTAATAACTTTATATTACATTTTCTTTGTTCTGAGCAATCTACACTCGCAATTACAGAAATAATATTTTTTAAAAATTAAATTACCCCAATGAACAGCTTTTGGCCAAATATCTGCTGTGCTTTCACCGGAAAGATCTTAAACCAAAGAATAATATTTTTCTTGATTAGATTGCTTATATAAATTGTAAATTCGCCTAAATGTTTTAAAACTAATTTTTTTAACTTTTTTTACATTAATAATATATGTAATAATGTATTATTATTATTATGATAATCAATTTAGATTAATATCTGATTACAATAATTGTAATTTATGAAATGCATCGGATAGTTTTGCTTAAAAATAAATCATTAAAGAATCGGAAAATTATTAAATTATTATAACTAAATATTTGTTATTTTAATTTAGAATTCGTTTCTATAATTTGAGACTGGTTATTGATTAGAATAATGCATAAATTTTAGTTATATATTGATATGTATAGGGGCCAGATTCGAACTAAGCCAGTTGTACACTCAATAAATTATTTTAGGAATAATAAACGAAGAAAGTTTTAAACTTAACAACAAGTTTATTGATCTAAATACAATATTAGTAAATTGATAATATTTCAATTTGCGGCTTGCTGGTTGAATTCCATAAATTAAGTTTGTCTTAATCCTGTACGCACAATTCTTTATAATGAACTATAATGATGCATTTTTTTATTACAGTACTTTATAATATTCTGTTAATTCTCCCTTGCTAACTTTTCACTACAATGCTTTCTTCAGCATATTACACTGCTCACGGATTTTTGGTTTGCAAGCACAGTACTGCTCGCACACACATTAGCACTGTACCGTTCTATACTCCTCACTGGCTATTTTCTCTATTGCTCTAGATAGTCAGTTCTGTTTAGCGTGACTGTAATTTGCATAAATAGTTTCCTTATTAAATTCCTGCAAAATATCATGTCTACATTATTTTTGTATTTGCATATTTCACTTATTAGGCATATTAATTATTTATAAAGTGAAACTTTTATATCTTTTGTGTTGATTAATTTTATACGCACACCCTTAGTTAATATTATTGTTCTTTATACATTAGTGTTTTTCTTCTCATTAATTTAGCTTTTATAAATGCATCCATTTTAATATTTGGACTATTTTTTTAATAATTCATTCACTTGAGGTAGCTGTACTTGCTATGTTTTTTATTATATCTTTTGAATCAGTAAAACCGATTTTAAGCGGTTAATATGCTTTTTTACTTCTCTACCACCTATTTTATGTATGTGTATTTGCTTGGGTAATAACTTAGTTATAACTCCAAATATTCCATTTTTTTAAATATGTCTCTTATCCAGGCAGATTGGTCTATTTTAAATTAGACACTTTCAGATCTTATTTCCTTTTCTCTAATTTTATCTGGAATTAACAAAGAAATATCTGTCCTAAAATGGCATTTTATTACTGCTTGTTTATGAACTTGGTGTGAAATACTGATAAATCATTGCAATAGTTAGCACCTTATGAATATCTACATACTCCATTTTATTCAATGTACACATTAGTGTTGAATGACTTTTTCAGTTAATCAATTTGATTTGGGATGATACGGTGATGTTAACAAATACTGTAACCCCTTCTCAGAAATTTCTTCAATTGTAATGAAAAAACTTTTAGACCATGGTAAGTAACTATTAGCTTGGAATACTTGTGCATTGCAAAGCAATCTGCATCTTTGTCAGTAACTTTTTATCTAAGTATATTTATGCATGGCAAAAATTTCATTTAGTACTTTTATTATATTAACAATGTTAATATTTTTGAAAATTCTGTATTCCATCCATTTGATGTATGAAACCATAACTGCAAGAAATATATATTAATGGAATGGCATTGAATGATTTAAATAAATAATCTCTCATGCTTTAGTAATATCAGTCCATGCTTTGAATTTCTCTGCAGGTAACTTCACTGATTCTTGACAGGCATGACATGTCTTAAATTTCCCAATATCATTATTCATGTCCAACCACCAGATGTATGAATGAGCTACATCTTTCATACTAAATTAAAATGGTGAATCTGATTCAGATTTTCCATTTCACAGTTTGATCCACCTACCCACTTACTAAGAGGGTTCAATTAAAGCCCACCTATATATAAAATGTAAATATATATATATATTAATGTTTTTTTTTATTATTCTCATTTATAACAGTTTAAAATACAACTATCTTGAATAAATTACTAGAATTTATTTCGGGAAGTACATACATATAATATTGTTTTATTTGTGTTAACACACTAATTTAAGTAATCTATTGAAAAAAAAAATTCAAATATAAGTTTTGAATTTTTATATATATTTTATATATATAATGTATTTTCTTTTTAAAGAATCCAAGATGGCCTTTTTGGGAGATTTGTACCTCGATAAGAAGTTTTAAAATAAATGTAAAATTAAAGTACATAGAAATTACAAAAATTCATTACTTTGGAATTTTTATTAATTCATTAATGGAGATTTCTTATCATTAGATAAATAAAACTAATATAAGATTATACAAGAATCTTTATCGATCTTTATCAAGGTATACACTTTCCTAAAATAGAAATAAAGGTATGAGTCTTTTTTGTATCAGACAGGATCTGAAGAAAAATTACCTGGGGCAGTGCATAGTCCAAATACTTGAGATATCCTAGAAATAGTGTTTTTTTTAAGAGAAGTAGTTTTGTAGATTAACTGTCACCAAACTACTCCATGCTACTTTGTTTTCCAAAATGTTGAACGAGTAGTCAAATTAAGCACCTTTTCTCACCTTTGCTGATCCATCTCTCAATGCCCATAACCTCCATGCTGATGCCCCAAACATGGTAGAAAGTATGATCTAAGAACAGAGGAATGCCTAATGGAAACTCGCTTCTATGTTGGAAATTGTTTGAATCCTGTTAATTTTCCATGCTGGAGCTGAACTGTCAAAATGGACTCTTTAATATAACAAGGTAATTAACCTAAAAACCACCCGTGAAATTTATGTCTAATTCATTCTAAAACTAATCTCAACCTCAGCTATTCAGATTTCACACTTAAGATTTGCCCATACTTAAACATTTGGGTCGAAAAGTTAGATGGATTCATTCTACCTTTTCTAAAGACTTTGACTTTATCTTGTGTTTGAGAATATTAGTATTATTTATGTATAGTTATCTATAAGGCACATGTGCATTAGTCTGATCACTAATTTACATTTACAATTTATCAACATAGTGCTGTATAAATAAATACTTAACTGTTAATGTAAATTTGCTTTCTAATAATTTTCTTTTTTTATATTTAAAGTTTGTCATATGCTCTTATTTCTTTAATTTTGGTGCGGTTCCTTTCTTAATTTCAAACTTTGTTTTATTATTTTAAGTTGCCAATCTAAACAATCTTGCAAGCTTAATTTATAAAGTTAATTTTCCCTAGCTATTCATGCCTCCCTGGATTGAGGTTAGTAAAAAATCCCTCCCTTTTGAGTTAGATTTACATATATTCTTAATTAATATGCTCACCAGATTATTTCTCAAGTTAACCTAGTTTCGTGATTTTCTTTATGCATCAAAAAGGGTATTATTTATGTATAAATTTTAAATCATCGAAAAATTAATACTATTAAATATTTTATATGTCCTTACTTAATTCTGAAAAGGTGATTTCTTATTGTTATTGTTTTTTTATATTATCCGTATTACAATGCTATACTCTTAATATTTCAAAGACTGGATTAAAGTTATATAATTCGAGAGAGTGAGATTTCAATATGTTAAATAGCAAAGAAGGAAAGGGGGTAATTTTAAAATCTATTTGTATGAATTAAATCTTTCCCATATATATATTACATAGCATAGCGTTAATAGCTTAAATTATAGCATTAGAGTGAGGTTCATGTGTCTTAAAATAGTAACTTCCATTTCATGTCATTAAAGACACAATGTTCTGTTGCATTGCTGATATATGGTTTAGTTTTTTTATATTAGGTGCTTCTAGCCTGGAGGGTTGTGATGAGTTCAAACCCATAGACGTTCTTCACGCCCTATCCTGCAGACAGTTGCCCTTTCCAGGATCATTCTCACGTAACAGGCCTCTCACATCAGTTGCACCAGAGAACCATTGGGACCACGCCAAGTCTAATTAAAATTCTCTAAGCAGTGCCCTAGAAAAGAGACTTTTAGCCACTTTGTTTTTTTCATTTAGAAGCATGATATCATTTCGGATTCTTCTGCTTTCATATCAGCACCGCTACTTTTATTATTATTAATTTATTTATTTAAAGACCTCATTTCAATGCTGTAACAACAAAATTGCACTTTGCTTATGTATATATATCTTCCCAATAATAGTAATTAGTTTAATTAATAATGTTGTTTTTCTTCTTATTTGAAAAAATCCCACCATCACAATTTATCCCCTTTATTTAAGAGTATACATATGTTAGAAAGATGAAGCGTTCTTTTGTTTTTAAATCTGAAATTTAAAGAATGGTTAAAAATATTTTATTCACTAAGCAAATAAACTTGATTTAAATATATGTTGTTTTATTAAATATTCACAAATATTATCCTTAATAAGTAAACCATTTTTAAAATATAACGATTTTCACGACTGACACAGCGTGAAAATAGTTTGTGTAATATGTATAATGATTCCTGGAATGCTTCATAAATGTGTAAATTAATCATCACCTTTCAGAACCACCATTAAATCATTAAATCAAATATGGGATAAGTTTGTTTTGTAATAAAATGATTGGCATCTTGATCTTACCCACCAAATATACTTATTTACGTATAATATGTCGTTTATACGTAAGAGCACATAAATCATAATAGTGTGATCAATTGTATGTCACTTTCTACTTCCGGGTAAATCATCTTGTCATTCACATTCAAATAAGTATATAATCAATTTACTGTTTCATTAAATGTTTTATTAAATATTTATTATTCAAGCAACTTATGTAGTTCGAATTATGTTCTCTCCACTTCCATACATTCCAACATATATATGTGTTCCTTTGTTAAATGTCTCATTGTCTCTTTCACTTTTCTAGTGGGCTGGTTTTAAGAATTAATTTTTGTGTGCCATCACTATTATGTTATTCATTAGGTGTTCGATCTGGGGTTTGTGGAATGGGTTAGAATCTAAGTTGGTCCCTGATCTAAATCTCAGGCTTGACTGGGTTTGAAATACGTTTCATTGAGTTCCAGCCCATGTTAGATGAATCAACATATTTTGATTGGTACAAAATTATATTAGAGTTTCCTTCATGTAGCAACTATAACACACATTTCTTCTTGGTTGGAATTAAAACTTGGTCAGTCATAAGAATACATTCTTTACACATAGATAAACATTTTCAAGTATTCCACATTTGTGTACTCCAGATTTGCACAACTATATAGTTTGGTTGTCTTATAGATCATCATTGTTTGATCCAATTTTTTACTAATTGGTATCTCATATCACTTTTTGTCCATTCTACTATAACTTTACTACTTATAACTTTAGATTTCATGACAACTATATAGTTGACTTTTGTAATACTGGACTTGCATATGCTTTTACCTGGAATTCTAGAAAGAGCACCTGCCTGATTTATTTGCTTTTTAGGCTTGTATAGTATTTCAAAATTTTACAAAGCCAGTATATTATTCCATTACAGAATACATTAGATAGCATGATCTGGTGTCTTTTTACTATTTTACAAATATCCCCAATAGCAATCTATGTTTGATAAAGATTTTAAGTGACTATCAAAAACATATTAGGGGAATTATTTTTACTGCAAATACATTGCAAGTACATCTCTATCTAAATTGCCTATAGTTGTTCTTAACTTCTGAGAGTTTTTTGACATATATGCGATAGAGCATTCACCTCCATATTGAAGCAGTCGGATCTGAGTTTGATCCTAGCTTCATGACATCCAGCCATAAGCCCACTTCAAGCCCTAGTACTAACCTTAAATTTCTGATGCAGTGGGGCTTTATACGGTCAATCCATGCTAGTTTTCTTAAAGACAAACTATGTTATAAATGTGTATTAAAATTAATTAGTTTAAGGTTTAAATTAATCGAAGCTATTAATAAATTCATGATAAAATTATTCATGAATTTATATATATTATAACTGCATGGATTGTGTGTATATATTTATAAATATTTAAATATATATAATTGTTCAAAAGTTTTATTGCATCGGGAATGTTTATTTCACTTTTAAATAATTTGTTAAATTTTTAGTGATTAAAAGCTACATTCTTTCGATAAGCTTTCAGATTCTCCCTTTCCAAAACAATGGGTAAAGTTTTATTAATTAGAAAAAAAGATAAGTATTTAAAATGTAAGGATTTCCTAATTAAAATCATTTTCTGATTTTAAGAATTCATTTTCTATTAGAAAATGAATTCAAGTTAATGAGTTTGAAAGCCTTATCGAAGGAATGTATCTAAAAACAACCAGTAAATTTTGTAACATTGATAATGAAAGAAACTCTAGCCCGAAGGCATCAGATACAGTATAAATAGCTCTGAAAAGTTTGGAGGGTGAAGCCATCTTTGTGTAGAGAAGTGCCAGTAAATTCTGTGTATCTTAAAATCATGAATTCAAATAGTGTTCCTAGCATGGTGAGCGGCTAAAATGTCAGGAATCTGGCTACTGTTCCTGAAGTTCCCTGAAAATCTTCAATGAAGCTGCTAAATCCTTTCTGGACAAATCATGCTGCCAAAATCAATTAAAATGCTGTTCAAGTAATCAATCAAAGGCATGCCTACGTTTTACCAACCCAGACGTGTAAACTAGGGAACCAGCCCTGGAAGAAATGGGTAATATATTTCCATAATGAACTGTAACTTTCTGGCCAGTTCCGAACTTTACTTTACACTCCCTTTAAGAACTCTTCTCATTTATAAATGTAATACTCTGTGTAAAACCTTTTATTTATGCTATTTTAAATTATATAAATTTTCTCAATCTCTAGTCTTTAAATTTTACTTTCCTTTCTTACGATGGTGGTTCATTTACTGTAATATATATATGTTTATTGAGTGATTTATTAATGTTGTTATTTTAATTATATGCCAATAATTCTTTGACTCGATGAGCTTCTTTGTTCCATTTGCTTTGTGCAAATAATATATTAAGTCTAATAGTAATTTTCACCCAGTAGAACTAGATCTATACCATTCTATCAATCATCGAGTCGAAAGAAATTATTAAATGTTTGCTCTTTTTATAATTGGCTAATAATAAATTATTAGCTCCATTTCTCACCTATGTCCCAGCTCCTTTATCTAATTTATAAATATTTATTTATTCACATATAATCTTAAAATGTTTTTTGCAAAAGGGCCAATAAAGGAATCAAATAAATATATTCTATTTCAAATTTCTATTTCTTGCTATTAAGATTCAGGAATGGCATTATGTTTGGGGCATAACTAATATAATTTTATAAATGCTTTAAAATAATGTAGTTAAAAGCTCATTTGACTTTAATTCATTTGATCAAGTCATCACATAGAGCATTCTATGATAAAATTGGGTTTTATTTTTCAAATGGTGACTATCAAGTCATCATCTTCGAGCGTTGCTGATGTAGGGCTATCTTTCATTTCACAGGCTTGTCGGTGGTAATATTACTGTTATTTTGAATTATAGAGGAAGAAAGCACTTCTTCCCCTGCTTATATTATATTCAGAACACCAAAGGTTCATAGTTATGTCTCGGCCTGGTTTTCCCCATGTTCCATGTCTCCTTAAAGGGCATAAGACTTGTCAAATGCAAGCCACCATACTACTTAAGCCACCGACCAGCGATTGTCTTTCATGTTCACTTTATAGCTCATAATTCGTCAGCACCTCTGATGCTCGTAATTTGTGGTGAAGTGATTTCAATTAAAGTCAAACAAATTCTGAGTTATATTTAATTAAATCAGTTTTCTAATAAAAGTTAAAGTTATGCCTAAAATACGTATCTTGCTCTTCATGAATGGATTTGCGAATGTGAAAATAAATCTCACATTTTTTCGTATAAAATTAGAATAATAATTTCCTTTATGACTGAATACCTTTATCTGCCTTTAGTTTCTTGTTGGGGGCATAGACATATTATTGCATAATACTCATTGGCATATAATAAGAACTGCCATCCCTATTATAATTATAATCTCTGTTTAAGGCTAGAGGTGATCAATATAATCATCATTTAAATTGAACTTTAAGGCTAGAGGTGATCAATATAATCATCATTTAAATTGAACAAAACCATTACTATTATTATTAAAATATTTTATTAACACACTTGGTTTCTTAAGTCTTTTATTCAATAATTATTTAATGTTAAGGCTCGCTGTCTGTGTTGGCAACCCAAACATATACATATGATTCAATTTAAAATTATCTTTAGTTAATCCATTATCCGATATGAGTGTCAGTTCAGGGGTCTCTAATCCTCACCAACCATTGAGCTAGTTCCTTGGTGCATAACACTGTGCCATCGATTTAGATCATCCATTGATCTGAGCTGGTGAGTTGGGTTTGAATTCAGTTTGGTTCAGCTGAGTTTGGATTCGACTTGCAGTTTAGGTGGTGGGCGTTTTTTGACCGGTACAATATACATTGTGAGAAATTACAGCACCTATTCTGAAGTCTAAGGCATCCATAGTAATCACAATTTTTTGCTCTTCACAATAATATACTAATAATTGGTCAGATACTAGAAAATCGTTTGCTTTTCTAAAAGTCTTTTCCTGTTTAATCCCACACGTTCATCTCTGATTTTGTTTTTAATAAATCATAGAGAAGGGTTTTTATATGAGACTTTTCTTTAATGAAGTTTTCAAAAAAATTTAGTAAGCCTAAGAAAGCATATAATTTTTTAACAATTGACAGGGCATTCTTAACTGCTGTGATTTTTTTTATAATTAGAATATTTGCTGTTATCAATTATAATGTGTCCCAGAAATTTAATTTCTTTTGGTCTATTAGATAAATTTTGAGGCATTAAGCTAGCTTCAAATTTATTTAACTTTTCACACATGGTGTTTACACATTTTTTCAACTCATTTTCAGTTTCAGCAAATATGCAAACATGATATTGTTCCTTCTGTTTTTCTTAAGAGATTTTGATTTTAGTTTAAAAAACATGAGATGCTATTTCAATTCCATGTGATAATTTATTGAACTTGATCAGACCCATATGTATATTTATTGCAAGTAACTTGACTGTATTAGCAGTAATTGGAATTTTGGTAAAATATCAATTGCATATCAAATTTTGAAAAATAAGAAGTTTTTTGTAGAGAAGCTAATACTTTTCTTAGCTATTTCAATTCCATGTGATAATTTATTGAACTTGATCAGACCCATATGTATGTTTATTGCAAGTAACTTAACGGTATTAGCAGTAATTGGAATTTTGGTAAAATATCAATTGCATATCAAATTTTGAAAAATAAGAAGCTTTTTGTAGAGAAGCTAATACTTTTCTTATTTATGGTACAGGATAAGTTCTTTTGTTGATGTTTTTATTTACTGTTACTCAATAGTCACCACATATTTTTACATTACCATTAAATTTTAGAACAATGACTATGGATGGTGCTCAGGCAGATTCTTCTCTCAGTATAATAATGTCTTCATTTACTAGATTATTCAACTCTTTCTCATCATTAGGCTTAAGAGTGAGTGAAACCTTCCTAGGCCTACAGACAATTACAATAACTATTCTATCTCTACTGGCTTCAATTTTAGCACTTCTGGGCTGAGTTTAAAAAGCTGAGAGAATTTATTACTTATTTTTCACTTCTAATTGCACTCTTTTAATAATATTAATTCTGATTCTCAGAGATTTGAATCAATTATGTCTCACTATTGGACTGAGATTCTTAACTTTTATCTATAATCATAATTTTTATTCCATCTGTTTGCTTTTATTGGTATTAGTACTATTTCTTTTATATCAATAGGATTCCCATTTACATTTTTAACAACCAAATTTGTCATTTTGATTTGAATACTATTATTACATTTTCTAATAATGAATATTCCATTCTTTAAATCAAATAGTCATACATCTGCCCCACTATCAATTATCATTTTGATAATTTGATTTTAAATATTGATATCTATTATACTGAACATACTCTCCTTTTACATTATTATTAACATTTGCTGACCTCTTGAGTACTCATCCCCTCGATTTACAATTGGCAGATAAATCCACTTGAATCATTTTTCATTTGTTTTTACAAACTTTTGACAAATGGCCTATCAATCCATTATTATGACAATTTTTCTAAATTTACACATTTTTAAGCAACTTTTTTTTCTACATCAATAAACAACATAGATATCCTGCTCAGTCATCTATGCCTTCACTTTATTTATATATGTGACAGTCTTTATTTCATCTGCCAAACTTTAAAATTCTTTTTTCATGTTCTAGGTAAGTTTTGAATGCTATTTCTCTTTTAATGGTAGAGATATAACTTAGTGTAGACTCATTTAGTAAC
>JAQFVV010000024.1:4239184-4269184 GCA_028023455.1 Epiperipatus broadwayi | reverse complement strand
TCTATCTATCTATCTATCTATCTATCTATCTATCTATCTATCTATCTATCTATCTATTTATCTATCTATCTATCTATCTATCTATCTATCTATCTATCTATCTATCTATCTATCTGTCTATCTGTCTGTCTGTCTGTCTGTCTATCTATCTATCTATAGTATAATATAATGTGTATGCTGACTTTAATCTGCCATTCTTACCAATACAATATGTATGTTAAAATAATTTCAATTTTTGTTTTTCCATTGACAGATGAAAAGTTTCTAGTATACATTAATATCAGAATTAGGAATTGTTTTAAGTGGTAGAAATCATCATGGGTTTTTTTTTAAAAAATTTTATAAGCTGGAAACATCAATATGCATAAATGTTACAGATATATGTCAAAAATAATTTCTAATAAATATAAAAAAATTGTTTAATAAGAGGGGTGTATGCATTAAATTTCCTCATATATACTATAATGCAGTTTTTATATAATTCCTCTATTATTTTCTAAAAGTTTCAACTGTCATGCAGTCTTCACCAGAGCTCTTTATATTTTTCAGATGAAGACTGCCAGACAGTTGAAACTGTTGGAAAACTAAAGGAGTAATTATATAAAAATTGCATTAAAGTGTATATAAGATTTATAGAAAAGTAATATATCTGGATATATGAAGAAATGCAAAATAAGTAAAGGAAAAGATATAAGAATAATAATTTTATAACATACTTAACTTTTCTATGCAATACAATTTTTATTTATTTTATCTATTGCAAATAGTATGTTTCATGTCCTATAATTAGTTAATTGCTGTTTATACACCTTGTACACCATTGTTTTAAAAATCTGGAATCAAATTCTTTCATAGATTCATGAAATTTTCAGAAATAAAATCATGTAAATACGTATGAGTAATTATTATGAAAGAAATTGGATTTTTTTAAAAAAAAAAAAAACAACAAAGTTAATGCAGTAATGTAAATTAAATGTAACTTATTACTGAATATTTCTAAAAAAAAAAAAAAAATTTTTTTAAATTTCATAATCTATATCCATTTGTTAATGAAAAAGTTTTGCATTTCTAATTGATAAAAATGCAATATGATATAAAGATAAATGCCTATAAAAGTTCTCAGCAAAAATGTTTAAAAAGTATTTCTATAATATATTTTTATAATATATTCCTGTAAGGAATGTTATTTTAAAAATCAACTTTAATGAAAAAAAAATTATCAACTTACATTTACTTGATTACAATTTTTTTTTTTTTTTGCATTTATGTGAGATAGAAAATTTAGTCTTTTTGTAATGTTTTAGAAATTGTGGATTAATATAAAAGTTACTATTATACTAAAATTTTTTTCTGTTGATATTTTGAAAATTAATGTTTAGCATAGAATTGCCAATTTTTTGTTTCTAAGTATCATGTGCAGTTATAAATTTTACATAGCTTAAGGATAAATTTGACTTTCATATGAAAATGAATTATAGATATTAAACTCAGACCATATGATTTTTTTCTTATTGTAATGGATTTAATAATTTAGAAAGTTGCCAACAGATTTTTAATGTTATTTTTATATTGAATATTTAGTATAAAAATGCAAATATTTTGTTTGTGGGTATCATATGCAATTGGAAGTTTTATACAACTTAAGGATAAATTTAACTTCCTGAGAAAAGCATATTACAGATATTAAGATATGGCCAGGTTCTTTTACTTGGTGCAACAGCAAGGAAAGCAGTTGATAGATTTTAGTGTTTTGATTTATATTGAAAATGGATTTATATCATAAAATCACCTCTTTTTTTGTTTCTGGCTATCATATGAAATGGGAATTTGATACAATTTAAGGATAATCTTATTTTTTATTAACTATGTTAAGCATATTAAACTCTGATTATGATTTAAAAAAAAAAAGATGCCATTTTTTTTTTTTTGCTAGTTCCATTTTTTTTTAAAGTAACTTTTAGTATAGAACTGCAAATTTTTTGATTCTATATAGCATGTAAAATTGGAAATCTAATATATTGTAACTATAATAATGGTTATACTACAGCACCGGAAAAAAAGTGGTTAATAAAAACTCACTGATTGACTAATAAATGTACATGCTGCCACTTACATGTGTGTGCATATCACTTGAGAAATAAAATTGTAAACTGCCTAAAGATTAAAAAGCAAAATTAATTTATGCACATTATTATTATTTTTAAATATTTGCTTTGTAATATGTAAGAGTACAATAAATTACAATGTAAAGGAAAAAAAAAAAGTTGTCTTAATATGTGAAAGAATTGCATAATTTTTTTTTAAAAAAGAGGGGGAGGTGGATCTAAATTCCAAAATTATTTAATCTCTCTTTCAATAGAAGTTTTAATTAAACAACTTATCCATTTTTATAGAAATTCAGATGGTGGATTTGAAAAAAATGTTAAAATTGATAACAGTTTATAACTTATAATTAAAAAACTAAGGGCTGGCAGTATTTTTTTTTCTTCTATGTTAATGAAATGTAAGACAAGCTATTTTTTCTTTTCGTTTATTTATAAAAAAAATATGATATAATCTACTAGAATTTATACCCACAACATGTTTTGGAGAGTAAAAAGTGGCTGTTTTTTAAAAATATATATTGGTGTAATGATACATAATGATGCAAAAGTCGTATATCCTCTAGCTGGTATTGTATATGATTTTTGAAAGCTATGTTGTTTGAACAACATCAATTTGATATATAGGCATTTTATTACTATCATTCTAATTCTAAGAGCCCAGCAGTGTGTTCCATATTGCTTTGCATTAGGGTGCAATCTACTATTGAAGCCATGCTGCCAATCACTGGTTAAAACGTTTTCCATCATAAGCCATATTTTACTAACTGTTTTTAGAGTATTTTTCAATACTCCTGCTATAACAGTCAGAATGATAGTGATTTTGATCCATCTATCATGCTTATCTAGCTATCCAAAACCCACACCAGCCAAAATGCCAGGAAAATGTAGTTGGATCCAGAAATTAGTGCTGAAGTTTGAAAAATCAGCTCATGCAATGCATCTATAATGCTGTAAATGAAGAAAGGGATAATTCCGTATAAATGATTCAAGACATACAAATATTATACCTAATAGAATGTCATCAGTACTACTGTATTTACTCTCTCTAACATTACCAGTGTTCAAGAAGAAAATCATCATTGAAGTCTAAGGAAAACAACAACAAAATATTAAAAGAATTGAACCCTAAAAGCCCCTGTTTAGTGACTGTTTTCCTATTTAATGTGGTAAGATCTTATCATTATAAATACTATGATGACTTAAATTTGAACCATAACTTAAATTTAAAATATCTTTTGTTACTATAATATTTTTGTGTATATGTTGATAGTTGTGCCTACATACACAACTTTTTTATTTATTCATTATTAATAAATTGTTATTTTTTTTTCTTTATACATTTGTGCTGTCTTAGTATAAACTGTTAACATGTTTATATATGTGTGTGGGAGATGATAATCCTTATCAACTGATGAGTGATGATTCAGCATAAAATGAATATATTGGAGATCTTTTTTTTTTTTTTACGTGTGTGTAGTTATGTGTATCAGTTGTATGAGATAGAGTGGATAGCTGAAAGGAGCTTGAAAGTCTGAATTCAAATTCCCTATAATTACATCTAAACTCCAAGTATATGAACTATACTTGTATTCATATATTAATTTGTTTGTAATTCAATCCAAATAGATGCTTTTTACATCCATATGCTAGTTAATATCCACAAGCCTGAGAGAAATCATGTAATTCATTGGGGAAAATGCTGGGATGGTTGTAATAATTGATAATGATTATTCCTTTAAAACTTTTTCAAAAGTAAGCTTTTTTTTTATAGAAAATTTAGCACTTTTGAGTTTCTTTTTATTGAAGCTGAAAACCAAATAAAATACTTTTGGGAATACTCATAATTCTAAATTATAAATCATCATCATCACATTGTTAATATTATATGTTTGAATTAAAATTTTTTTATTTAACTTTTATTAACCATTCAATTTATTATTTATTTGAACTAAAGTTTATGGAACACATCTTGAATATAGATTATTATATATTTTTGATATCATAGCATTTTTATTTAATATACATCCATCAGATGCATCTTACCTATTGTCAAAATTTTACCAGTGCATAATTGGAACAATAAACATTTTGAAGCATGGCATTCCTTAGTTCTCTTAAGTTTCAGTCTTGTACAATACACATGTGTGCAACCAACTCTGTGGCTGAATATTTTTTTTCTTATGCTTAACTTTACTTATGTATAGTAATATAATACATTGGATATAAAAGCATGAATAAATTTAGCATATTCCAGTATATAATAAAAAATTAATAAATAAATGTGTGAATGGACCAAAAATTGTATGTACTAATATTTTATAAAAGCAGCAGGTTGTGTCTCTGTAGGTAATGTAATATTTAAGAAATGACAGTATATATAATAAATAAATAGTAAGACAGAGGTATATCACCTTTTTTCTGAAGAAGATTGTATATGAAGGATTGAGACTGATATGTGTTTATGTAATGATAATATATAAATTAAAAATATTTAAGTTTGTAAATTTGTAAGAAAGGAATCAACAAGACAAAAGAAATTATAGAAAATTTAATATGTATAAATGATACTACATTGAAAACAAAGAAAGATTGAAGCTCACATAAATATGAATCCATCACCAACACAAAAGCTAGTATAACCAATAGAGTAGAATCCATTGTACAAGAAGCTATCCTGACCATACAAAAAACAGATACATTTAATAATAAAATCATGTATGCATTTATGATAGAATTAAAAGAAATGCACTCAAAATTGAAAAAAAAAAAACATAAAGAAATTAAGAAATGCTGAAACTAAAATTTGAAGCAACACATCAAAGAAATCAAGAAATGCTGCAACAAAAATTTGAAGAAATACAACAATGAAATCAAGAAATGCATTTGCAAAATGAAGAAAAGAGTAAAAAAAGATGGAATTAAAAGAAATGCACTCAAAATTTGAAGAAATGCATTCAACAAATGAAGAAACATGTCAAAGAAATTAAGAAATGCATTTAAAACTGAAGAAAAACAACAAAAGACATGGTGAATTTAAAGAAATGCATCATGAAATAAAATAAAAGTTTGAAGTAGTAAAAGAGACTATAAGTAGCCTGAATCTGGAAATAGCAGGTCAAATACAAGAGCAAGTACAACAGAAAATGAAATGTGTGGAAAAAATTGCATGGTGATTTAGAAGAAATTTTTAAAAATTCTATTGAATCCAATGAAAATACTTCCAAGTTTTCTAATCTTTCAGCTGTACTTTGCACATATTCCTGCTATTTATTTCCACTGGATTCAATATATTTTTGAACCATTTTTCTACACATTTCATTTTCTGTTGTACTTGCTCTTGTATTTGACCTGCTATTTCCAGGTTCAGGCTCCTTATAGTCTCCAAAAACTCATAGAATGCAAGAGAATATGCAGAAAACTAAAAAAGAAGAAATTGGAATCATGAATGAAATAAAAAGTGGATTTTGACGAGATGAAAGAGGACACACAAAATTGGTTATAGAAACTGTAAAAGAATTTAAAGAAGAAAGTAAAAATGATACAAGATATACAAAACCAAAAGAAAGCCATGAAAACACAACAGTTATAGGACAGTACAGAAGTTATGGAAGTTTCAGCTGTATAAATCAATTTCTAAAAATTCAGGTGTTTAGAGATGAAGCAGAAGAGATGCTCATGGACCACCTTGATAGTCTGAAGAATTATTTCCATCTGAACCAGATAATAGAAAGAGAGCAAGTGGCTATTGCCTATAATCATTTGCAAGAATCTGTAAAGGAATGGAGGAATTCACTAATAAAGAAAGCAAACACTTATTCTGGATACAGAGAACAAATTTTGAGTAATTTTTGATCTGAAGAGCACCAAGAAGTAATCAGATATCAAATTATACATGAAAGAATCAACATAAAAATAATGAAAGTTATACACAGTTCTTTAGAAAGCAAGTGTCAAAATTAAGGACATTATCTGTAAGCAGCATGGCAGAAAGCCAGATCATCATAATTATTTGATGTAATTTAACCTTCTGTATTGAACAGGTGATTATCAGCATTGACACAATAATCATAGAACAGATGGTTGAGTTTTTGAATGCCATTGAGCTGAGCCATAAAAATCAGGATGTAGAAAGCAAGTTCACCTCATCACACCTGCAATCAAACAAAAGTAGTGAGTGATATATTGGTTGTATTAGAGTAAAAGATAACCAAAGATTTCAATCCTATAGATAATGGAAAAAGAGAAGAAGTCCTGGTAACAAAGATAGAATACACATATACACTGGTCTAAAAGCTTTCTTAGCCCAAGAAAACAAAACATTCCAGAAAAATCTCTAGAGAATTCACCATGTCCAGGAACTAGTTGTAGAATAGAAATAGATAGAAGTAAAATAAAGATAGTGGAATCCAAACCAGCATCAACAAATCATCAATGACCTGGCATATTATGGAAACATATTTTCAAATCCTCTCAAATGAAGACTCCATTACCACTGTGGAAGTATCTAGACAGATATAAACCTTGATGTTAAGAAAATAAAAGCTAGTTCATTCTCTGTTGATCTCGATCTGTTAAAAAAAATGTTTTAAGAAAAATTAAAATTATATGAGTTAAAAGATAAAATATATGACAATCCCAAAAGTGACATTAAAATTACCAAAAAGAGAAATTACCAGCTTTTGATAAAGTAAGAGAGAGAGAGAGAGAGACTGTTATTGATATTAAAGAAATATAATAATTATTTAGATGTTGTATGACCAGAAGAGATAAATTGATTTATGCAGGGATTGAAAAAAATGTTTTTAAAGTTTGTTTAGATATATTCTCTTTATAGTGATATATTGGTATTTAAAATGTACATGAGACCTTATGTTATGATGTAATGTTTTGAATGAACATTGTCTCATGTACTGCTGCAACAATTTTTTTTTCAATATAGTTTACTCACCCACATGTAAGAATCAGAGGAAGCAAGGTGCAGTTCAAGTGTTTGGAATTCATCAGCCTTTATTAACACTCAAAAGGAAGCAAGGCTTAATTTTCATATAATATTTTTCAGATTCTAATACTCAAAAGAGAGCAAGGTTTTACTTTCAAGTATTATATCTTTCTACCTCTAAAATTTAAAATGGAGTAAGGCTTTTATTTTATTTTGACATATTGTAGGTAGCTCATCAGAAATCAAATGAAACAATTCTTCTAGTGTCCTAGCTTCAGCATGAATCTTAATATTTGATGAAGGAATTTTTATTGATCCTAGAGTTGAAATCCAATGCATTCTTTGTAAAATTCAGTATCAAGCAAATCTTTACACATTATGAACATAAGTGTATTTTGTAAAATATTATTTGTTATTTAGGAAAATATAAAATAAAACTCAACTTATCTAAAATTATGTATAGGAATTTAAGGTGTAAAAAATTGTGGATTATTAACCAATAGTGGTTTTGAACATAGTTTTTATAAGAGTAAAATGGTTTTGATATTTATTAAATTAATATTTTCTTATGTGTATTTTCTTTAAATAGTGGCATATAAAAGCGATTTACCCACTGAAGAAGAAGCTATAAGTTTCAACCAAAAAAAAAAATCAAATCAATTTAGGCCTAGTACTTTCAAGGTTTTCCCTCATATTCATGGCCAAAATAAGTTATAAACATTGCTGTAATGTTAAAATAATAAAATATGCAAATGCGAATGCAAAATTAATTTGTCCATTTTCTCGAAATAAAAAAACATGTATTGCGTCTATTTATGGCATTGTTATCATTGACAATAAAATACGCCTCCTTGATTTTTCTTTTGCAATCATTGGCTTCAGAACATACTATCTTGGGGTTGCAGGGTTAATTCAATTTGTAAATAAGAAAGAATTATGATATCCTGAAATAAAAAATGTGTTATGATGGTTATGGAAAGAATTGGAGAAGTTGCTTATAGAAGAATCAGGAAAAATAAGCCTTTTAAGCTAGTGGTTTAATAGTTTGTTTCTAATCTGTAAAAATAAAAAAAATGTGATTATTTTTGTTTTAAAGAATATATCATTGAAATCTAAGGTAGAATAGTATATTTCTAAGAAGATTGGTGTTTAAATCCAATCTAAATCATCTTCCAACCAATTATCAAAAGCAAACCCATAGCATTTTTCTTTCAGCATTTCAAGCACTGAGTGGTAACCATTATAATATAAATTGTATTTTAAATAAATTATGGACTGTTTATTTTTTAATAGGATATCATGCACTGTTTGCATGTGCATATATTAATTTCATGCATAATTAATTTTATATTTAGGGTATATCAGCACAGACTTTCAGACAACCCATCACTCTCCACTCTATCTAATAACACTGATACACTCAAGCACATATATGCTGAAAAGATAAATAATCACCAATATATGTATTTCATGCTAAACCAGCAATCATCAGTTGGTCCAGATTATCATCTCCCCACATATATATGGTAAGTGCTCAGATATATATTAAGATAGACAATCTTCATATTTTAATGGACAGGCTCCAATCTAATATACACTCCAACTCTTCAACTGTCCATCCAATTGAAAATCTGATGATGGAATGTTTGAAGGCCATCATGAGGCTGAGATTCTTGTCACACCCATGATGACCTAAGGTCCATCTGAACCCCACATGTACAGGACATAATCCATTTAATACATATGCAAGGATGGGCAGACATCTCTAGAATGTAATAAATTAATTTTATATAAAATAATTATTTTTATATAATATTTATTTATTTTTTTAATATCTGAATTTTTATTATAAATGTAAAAATATGTAAATTTTTCTTAGAAATATTAATTTTGTATGTAATCTAAATTTATTTATTTTGTTATACATATAGTCATTAAACAAAAATGATTGGACATTGTATCTTGATTCCAATGTAAACATGATTTGATATGTAGTACCAGGAATAATGTTATTAAATAAATTATTAATTAGAATATAAATCTTGAAACGTGTAATTTGATTTTATATGACATTAAATATTTTGGCTATACATTTTTTTCTAGAAACTAAAGACCATTAATTAAGAACCAAATAGATGCAGGTATTTTAGTAATTTCAAACTAATAGCAGACATAAAAATCACATATATTATTTAAGAAAAGAAGGTTAGAAAATGAAATAGTAAGAAATGTAAATCTTAATACTGGTCAGTGTAAAGAATTAGAATATATTAGACTTTTTAAACATTTATTTACAATTTTTAGCGTAGAAATAACTAAAATGGAATAATACCATAAATTGAATAGCACTAACACTTATATCTGGATAATTTTTGCTGATGTTTATAAAACAATCTCAACTTTGTTTTAAAATAAATTACAGTATTGAGAGGGAAGAGGCAGAGAGATTTGAATGAGGTATTGTCTTTATTGTCCACGTAACTAAAAATGGTGCTAAATAAAGATAATTAGCACTTCATAGTTTAAAGTGCGCTTTTAAACTACTTATAAAGATTTCAAAGACCATATTCCGGCTTGGATTTTTAAAGACGGGTACTGCGATTGAAAGTGTAGCAGTTGATTGTATTCTTCTACTACATGCGAATGTGATTTACATGAATAGAGTTTGATTTTTATTAATCTGCTTTAACTTTTATTAAAAGATCCAAAATCAATTTTTTGATTTTTTACAAAATAATTTTTTAATTTGTAAAATAAAACAAAATTCATTTTTCGTCTATATTTGCACACACATACACACATATAAACAGCATAACGTATGAAAGCATTTATTCATACATTATACGTATATATATATATATATATATTTACAAGAACAATGCATGTATCTATGTGTGTTCTTTTATTGATGTTTTAATAAACTTTTTGTTTCTAAATCAACTTTAAAAGCATAATTTTTATTGTCATGTTTTGATGATATAATTTATTATAGCAAGGTATCTTCTTAGTAATTAATGGTTTTAGAAATAAAGAGAGGAAAAGACACACGCTTTCTTTTTTGATTAGTGACCTCATTGCTTTGCAGCCCAGTGCTAATGCTCGAATGGTCATCAATGAAAGGCTAGCGTCTGTAAGGCTGATCTTGCTTCCTTCTCTCCCTAACTTTGATTAAAGATGAGTCGGCCACAAGCATTCATTTCTGATTTCTCAGTTGTGCATTCAGGCTTAAATAGAAACAAGGTATAATTGCACAGGTCAAAGCATAGGTATACTTCAAGTCAGAAGCCATTTGTTCTTGGTAAACTGGACAAATTCTTAATGAGGCAGAAAAATAAATATGCCATTGCAGGGTAAATATTTATGCAGCAAGGGTCTCAATCCAAACTTGATAAAGTTAAAGGTTCTAGCAAAGATTAAAGTTTGTAATGGTTTTAGCTTTGCAAAGTGAATTTTATCCAAATAAAGAAAAAAAAATTATTGGAAAATATTGTTATTTCAGAAAATTATTAGCATGAGTTAATATTATCTTTCAAAATATTTTATTAAAATAATAATAAAATTTTCGAGTTAATTAAATAACTATTACAGTTGGATTTTATATTAAATTTACTTTATTGTATTTTTTAAAAATTATTAAATATAAATTTCTATAAAAAAAAATAGCAATGCATTTTCGTGCCTAGTTATTGTAAAATAAAAACAATCTTTAAATAGCCTTTTCAAAGACAAAGGCTTCTCCAATAGTCCCTGTAAAGGAATAATAAATGAGAAGACATTGCTCATTATGTTTGCAACTGTCAGTTGAGAAGGAGTTAAAGTTTTACATCCTTGTTATTTTCTAGCTAAGAGTTGGATACCCTTTTACTAACCAATAATATATATTTTTCTGAGATAGTTATAGTATGGTTCTCTGAAAGAAAAATTCTCAGCTTGTTTAGAAACTTTCTTTTTCCACTTTGTTATATATTTTTATTTATTTATTCTCTATTACTTACTCTTTGTTTTAAAGCATATGATAAAGGAAAGTTATATAAAATAAATAATACACAGTCTCTTGGATATACTTAAATAATATGAACATAACGGATTGTTTCCAGTTGCTGTGCAATAAACATCCAGATCAATTATATATATATATTTCTTTAGTTTATATGCATTACTTGAAAATCATTTTATTGTATACACCATAATCATATAGAGCTTTATATTTTTCTTTAATTATATATATATAACTGAATATTTGTAAATACAGTAACTAAATAATTAAAATTTTTTTATCCAATTATCCCAATAATCTGTGTCAACTAAAGCTTTGAAATGCTAACTTTCCCACAATTCTGTGATCTTAACGTTTGCTTCTTGCCTTTTAATTAAGTCGTATTCATATTTATATATTAGCATAGCCTTCTTTATTTTTTTTTTATTTTTTTCAATTTGCAATATTTTTACACTGTTAAAATTGAAGTCAAAACCATAAATACATGATTTATTATAGTCATAAAAAACAGATGCTGAAATATTATTATCTACTATGCAATTTTTTTCGATTTTTGAACATGTTTTAATAATAGTAAGTGTTCTTTAGTTTTTTTTTCCAATGTACATCTAGATTCACCTATATAGTTACTGCCACACCTACATATCCATTTATAATTGGCACAATTTTTATTTATAAATGAGGTTTTATCTTTGGAGTTATTTATTAATTTGTTTAATGTAGGATGTGTGTAAAATGCAATATCACATATATCTTTATAAATTTTCCTTATAAACTTTACTTGATAATTTGAAATATATGGGATTGATATACAAATTTTTTTATTAGCAGGAGAATCAATATTATTATTAAAATTTTTATTTTTACATTTTGTATTAAAATCTCTAATAACATTATATATGTGATTATAACTATAGACAACATTTAACACATCATTCGAATATATTTCAATATTTTTGCCTTTATCTGATGAATATTTGCAAAGACTATTATTTCTAAATAAGAAGGACTTCAAACCTGCCATTTTGTGTGACATTGGCACTTTTGATTTATATGGAATATAACCTCTTTTTACTATTGGTTTAATGGTCATACAGTAATCCAGCATGCCTTGATTCCTAGTTATTTTAACATCAGGAAACTGAACGCACATTAAATCTTCATCTGTTTTTATGAAGATGTAATGCGCGTTCAGTTTCTTGATCTTAAAATAACTAGGAATCAAGGTATGCTGGATTACTGTATGACCATTAAACCAATAGTAAAAAGAGGTTATATTCCATATAAATCAAAAGTGCCAATGTCACACAAAATGGCAGGTTTGAAGTCCTTCTTATTTAGAAATAATAGTCTTTGCAAATATTCATCAGATAAAGGCAAAAATATTGAAATATATTCGAATGAATTGTTAAATGTTGGCTATAGTTATAATCTTATATATAATGTTATTAGAGATTTTAATACAAAATATAAAAATAAAAATTCTAATAATAATATGGATTCTCCTGTTAATAAAAAATATGGATATCAATCCCATATATTTTAAATTATCAAGTAAAGTTTATAAGGAAAATTTATAAAGATATATGTGATATTGCATTTTACACACCTCCTACATTAAACAAATTAATAAATAACTCCAAAGATAAAGCCTCATTTATAAATAAAAATTGTGTCATTTATAAATGGATATGTAGGTGTGGCAGTAAATATATAGGTGAATCTAGATGTACGTTGGAAAAAAGAACTAAAGAACACTTACTATTATTAAAACGTGTTCAGAAATCGAAAGAAAATTGCATAGTAGATAATAATATTTCAGCATCTGTTTTTTACGACCATAATAAATCATGTATTTATGGTTTTGATTTCAATTTTAACAGTCTAAAAATATTGCAAATTGAAAAAAATAACAATAAAAGAAAAATAAAGGAGGCTATGCTAATATACAAATATAAACATGACTTAATTAATAAGCAAACAACAAACGTTAAGATCACAGAATTGTGGGAAAGTTAGCATTTCAAAGCTTTAGTTGACACAGATTATTGGGATAATCGAAAGCGCTCCTAAGTGGATAAATTTTTTTTAACTATTTAGTTACTGTATTTACAAATATTCAGTTATATAATTACGTATATTGCTTTAAAAAATACAGACCTCGAATCATAATATTATTACATATATATATATTGTTTTTCGAAGAATTCTATATATATATATTGTAACGGATTGAAAATATAGCCCACCTGTTGGTGATCATTTGTAATGGATTGAAAATATAACCTAATTGTTGGTCATCATTTGTAATGGATCGAAAAGTGTGATAGTCTCTTATTTAATGTCCCACAAATTTGAGTGGCATTTGTAACAGACTGAAAATTAATAACATTATCTTATAATTAGTAATATGTCCTTATTAAACATGCCATTTGCAACAGAATGAAAAGGATGACAAAGGATAAGGAAGATAAACTTTAATATTCATCACAATTAAGACATCAGTCATAATACTATAAATTTATCTTAAATTTTGAGCATTATTTATAACTAAATGAAAATGCTGTATTTATATTATAGCATTTTAATATACATCTAATACTGTCTTTATTCTTTTACATATGGAACACAAATCCTTATAGCTGATTTATCATCTTTTTGTTTCCTATTTTGCCCATTTTGAGCTTGAAATAAGGCTTTTTAATAACTTTCTAATTACAACTATTTGCTATTAAAACACTGTTAATATTATTTATTTCTTCTTTCAGATGTGACTTATCTGAAAGCTTAATTGCTCTATTTAAAAAAGTTTTGGCTACAGAAACTATCTGAGTTGGATGATGATGAGAATGTAAATGTAAATATCTGTCCATGTGAGTATTTCTTCTGTAAATCGAAAATGATAAACTATTTGGTGTCCTGGTGACTAGAACATCAAAAAAAGGGAGTTTTCCATCAGACTCTAACTCCATTGTAAATTTAATATTAGGATGTATATTATTTAAATGTGAGAAAAAAATCCTCTAATTAATTTTTTCCATGTAATTAGATATTTTTTCTATAAGTTAACATGTATACCCTTATGTATATATCATATTTTATATGTACACATAATAATATATTTGTAGAATAAATCATTGAATTACTAAAAATATGAAAATATTATTTGAAGTAAAAATTGTTTGATATTTTTGCTTTTGATTGGAATTTTTTTTAAAGCTTATCAAAACTGTATCAGTCCACTTCTTGTTGCGAGAGGGAGCAGTTCGCTGTTCACTAGCTCCAAGAGAAGATGTAGAATTTTTATTGGGGGATATAAAGTTAAGTGTGGTGGATAGATATAGGTATTTGGGAATCATCTTATTTAATTAGGAAAATTGTTTGGATGAATGGGAGAAAAAATTGATAAATGAAGCAAAGAGAAGAAAGGGTTTGGTAAAGAAACTAACAGTATTTTCATATAATAAATATGATGTAGCTAGAATTGTATGGAAGGGAGTTGCAGTAGCAGGGTTAACATATGGTAATGATGCATTATGTGTTAGTAAAAGGGTTTTAGATTATTTAGAGAAAGTACAAAGAGAAGTAGGAAGACATGCATTAGATGCAGAGATGTGGACAGCAAAGGAGGCAATTCAAGGAGAAATGGGATGGTCAAGTTTTTATATGAGAGATGCAAAAAGTAAAATGAAAATGTTTGGTAGGTTGCAGTTTATGGATAGTAAAAGAATAGCCAAAATAGTGTTTAATTGGGTTATGAGTAAAGGGCAGGTAACAAGATGGGTGAGAAAGGTAATGTGGTATGCAAAAGATTTGGATAAAGAATTTATATCAGTATACTTGTATAAAAGGTGGGATGATTGTGTTAGGAGGATTGTTGAGTGTTATAGTGGTAAGGAATGGGATAAAAGAATAGAAGCATTAATAAAAAATAGGGAGTTGGAGAGATGGAGAACTAGTATGGAGGGTAAGAAGAGTTTAAATATATATAGAAGTAAACGGAATATTGGATGTGAGTTAATTTATGATAATAGTAAGGAAAGTAGTTTATTGTTTAAGGCTCGAACGGGATCTTTAGCAACAAGAGAATATACATGTAAATGGAAAACTATGGGTGATTTAGTGTGCAAATTGGGTAAGGAAGGTATAGAAAATATTAGGCATCTGTTGATTGAATGTAAATGCTTGAAAGCAGAAAGGGTACAGATAATGAAGTTATGGGAGAATAGATATGAACAAAGTGACTATACAGAAAGTGAGTTATTAGTTTTTATGCTGGGTTTGTGAAGAGATAAGGGGGATTTAGATATAAAGGCCATAGAGTTGACAAAGTTTATGTTGTGGAAATGGGATGGGGCAGAATATGGGAAGACTTAAGAGTGGGGAATGGAGAATAAAATGGCTAACAAGTTTATCTGGACATAATTGCTGAGATATTCTTGACTTCATTTAAGGAGAAGCCAAATACATCACATCACATCCACAAGAATGGGGGGATTTACATATTCAAGATGGGAATTGGTAAGAAGAAGCATGATAAAACATAAGTGGTTACTTGTTTAAACCTTTTACACCTTTTCAAGAAATTTTAAGTCAGGATAATTCAACTTATCAATTGTTTTATTCTATGCAAATGGCCATCATTAATCAAGTGAAAGCTAATATAAGTAATTACTAGAATCATTAAGACAAGATTAAAATTGAGAAAACGAATTTAAAATGTAATCTAATAACTCAAAATAGGAATTAAATGAACGAATTTAAAATGTAATCTAACAACTCAAAATAGGAATTAATAACAAAATTCTAATTTTGATGATGGAACTAATTTAAAATGATTAGAAAATTAATGCCTGTAAAAATGAAGAAAAAGTGTTCAACAATGATATTCCTGAGAATTCAAATGTAACTCCTGATACCAAGAAATAAAACTGCTTTCAACAACTACAAACCAGTAAGGGAGGACAAAAAACAGTTGAAGAAACATGTCAGGTATAAAGATTAATCAAAACCATGGGAAAATGTTTTTCAAATGTTAAATTGTTCATAAAGGAAAAATAATATCGTGATGTAAAACCGGAAGTGGTCATAAGTGGCAAAACTTTGCAGGAAAGAAAATTATTCTAAATATTAATTCTAACTCAAATTAAGAATTAAACATTATGGATTATGACTTAAGTTACCTCCCTGCATAAAAATTATAAATTTATGATGATTAGATCAAAAGTTATTGGGCCACTTCCGGTGCAATTGGGATGCCACAAAAAATAAAAATTTTTCAAAAAAGTTTCAAATTGACTTAGAATTATGACGAATTGAATTGGAAGATAAAAACAATGATTTAGAGATAAAAATGGGTTTATAGAATGTTATAGGCCTACTAGACAGGAACATAAGTGGTTAATTATTCAATCCCTTTAGATTTAAATTATTAAGAAAAACCCAAAGACTAAATACAAATCATTAGATTTTATAATTGGAACTTTAAGAATCAAGAATTAGAACTCAGCTTGGATTAAAAGAACTCAATAGGATCAGTAAAGCAGAATCACAATTGAAATTTTGTACAATCTAGTTCAGAACAAGGTTATATAATATGAACTGGATCATGAACCCTGAGGACTTAATGGGACCATGAGACTAATTGTTTTTTTCCCTTTTGGGTTTTTTTGAATTCTCAGTCTCAAGGGTAGAGGTGATGGCCATAAAGGGTTTGTTGATTGGCAGGATCAGTAGCGATCATTGCCACACCAGGTTTGGGTATGATCTGGCAAGGTTCTTGTGGCCCTCCCTGATTTGCTTGGTGTTCCGGATATGCTGAACTAACATTACCCCCAGATAAATTGCAACTCACTTATGGTAGGGGCCAAAGTGGTTTAACCTTGTCCAAGGAGTGGGCCTGGTTTCTCACTAAACTGAGTTCTGGCTGATGGGTCATAGATGGAGTCTGGGGGCTGCCTGGGGACATTCTAGGTGGGTTGAGAGTCATTTGTCTCACATAGACATTGCCTTGAATGGACGTCACATCCCCTTGATTGACTGACATTTAATCTGTGATAATTCATGTCCCTTTTTTTTTTTTGGTGTTTTTTTCTAGATGTTTATACTCTGAATGTATTTTTTTTTTCCAGATACCTGTAATATCTAATCTATTGGACAAGGCGGTTGTATTGCTTTGAGCCACCGCCCAGTTGTAGAATATAAATGTATCATTGTAGCCTCTATTGTCCATTGCTGCAGGTGACAGAATATGGCCCCTGCACAGGTGGATCATACTTTAGTGACTTAATAAAGTTGCTTTGAAACATAGTCATAAATTTAAAAATATCAATGTATTGTAATTGACCTAAATGTGAATAAATTTGATTTTTGAAAGTAAAACTGTATTGTGAATAAACTTAATATATATGATTTTAATTTATATAGATTTGACACTTATAATTTATATATATATCACTAGATATTTCTGCATTAAATTAATATATATAGTCCTTATGCATATATCATATTTAATATGTGTGCATAATTATCTATGTGTATAATAAAACACTAATTAACTTAAAATGTGAAGACATTCTTTTGTTGAAAAGTATTTAACTTTTTTTTATTTGGAAAAAAACATTTTTTAACAAAACTTAATAAAACTATAATAAATACTTAATTGTAATTATTAATTAGAGAAAATATAACTTACTATTAAAAATTTATCGGCTGAACGTTTTCGAGGAACCATGCCTCATACTCATAGCCTTCATGAAAAGTGTAATAAATATATGCAAATGTAAATATTCAAATAAGCTACTGTTACGTAGCCCATTTTTTCGAGATCTCGAAGCATGTGTCCTTTCTGTTAATGGCATGGATGTCTCTATTAATATAGAATGCCTCCTTTATTTTTCTCCTGTAATCATTTGGCTCTGAACATAAAATAATGGGGTTGGCAGGTATGAAGTTGTGCCCAGATTGTTTACTATGTTCGAAAAATACGGAGGATGTGTTGCTGTTCGTTTGAGCTCTGTTGAATGTGTAATGATGTTGAGCCAATCTGGTATTAATTGTGGCTTTCGTTTCCCCATAATATGTAGCGTGGCATCCGGCTTGAGGGCAGGAAATAGAGTACACCATGTGTGGGGTGAGCGATCGATCAATGTGGTCTTTAGAGTTATTGATCAACCTATTGGAATTGGGTGGAGTTCTAAATATTATGGTGAATTTATTGTTTAAAGTTTTCGTTAGTTTGCTGGATATTTTAGGGATGTAGGGGATTGTTATTCTAGGTAGATTAGTGCGAGGTAATTTATTGTTTATTGTACTATTAAATTTCATGATTTTCTTTTTAATGGTTTTATATTTGAATCCTGCTGCTAACAGATCTTTAGTATAATTGTTTATATTTTCCTTCCTATGTGCTTTGTATTTACACAGATGAAAGTTTCTAAACAAAAATGCATTAAGACCTGCAAATTTGTGCGATGCGGGTGAGTTAGAGTTAGGGTGGATACAGCTGCGAATTTCAAATGGTTTAACAATCATTTTGTAATCTATTGAGTGGCAATTTCTCGATAAAGAGAGGTCGAGATATTTGAGTTCTTTATTATTTTTATATGTGATAGTGAATGATAGTTTGGTTGAGTTTTGTAATTCACGTTGTATATTTAAATATTATTTTTAGAGGTTATGATGAAAATATCGTCTACATATCGTATATATGTGAAGTCTAGGTTAGTGTTGAAGTATTTTGGAATGATGGATGGCTCGTATTTATTTAAATATATACTAGATAAAACACCACTAATAGGAAGGCCCATGGGCCAACCATCTTGCATTGTGTACCATTTGTTTTCAAAGAGTGTAAATATATGGGAATCAAGCCATGTCAAGAAGGCCATAATAAATTTAATTCTTTCATTAGGACAAGATACTCGTAACAGCTCTTCGTGTATAATTTGGATGGATGCTTTTCTATTAATTGATCCGTATAATTCCTTCACATCCATCGTAGCCATAATGGAACTATGAGAAATTTGAGTATTTTTAATTCTGGAGATAAATTGAAAAGACGAATTTATTGTTTACACTTTTCATGAAGGCTATGAGTATGAGGCATGGTTCCTCGAAAACGTTCAGCCGATAAATTTTTAATAGTAAGTTATATTTTCTCTAATTAATAATTACAATTAAGTATTTTTTGTTTTTACATATAAGGAGAAATTAAAACCATATTTAAAACTATAATATAACTAATTTTATTGTAATTTAAATGAAGCTTACAATCAAAACCAAACAAATGACATGCAATACTTAAAAAATATTGAAGATCTAAGAACAATTGTTAAATTTCATATCAAAATTTTCTTTCCCACTATTCCATATCTAAAAATTAGATCACAACTAAAATATTATAGTGACATTACTTTGGTATATATGAAATTTCAATAAATTATATTGAATTTAATTCTATTAAACCTCAATTTTAAAATGCTATTATAAATTTAAAATGAAATCCAAAAAATCTCTATATTGCCCTCTTCTGAGTGCATCTCACTTAAAACATATTAAAGTTCTAAAAATAAATTGTAATCTTTATATCAAAGTATTCAAAATTTACCCATCCCATGGTCCAGAATTAAGAAATTAGGTAACCTACCTAAAATATTGTAGTCCCATATTTTTTCCTGATATTTCTTTATGTACATAATTTGAACACATTTTATTGAATTTAAATCTATTAAACCTGGATTTTAAACTTTTATTCTAACTTAAATAATAAAAGTGATTACTATAGTTCACAAAAAGAATAAAGTTTTGATATAAAAAATAGTATTGTTAAACTGTTAAAGAAAGTTGTATGTGGTATGATATACAAAAAGAACATATAAACAAATATGCAGATATTGTAACATAAATAAAAGCATTTAAAATTAGAACCTAATATTTACAATTATATATACTTTTAGAAATGTCAATGACAATCTTTAAACAGCCATTTCAAATGTAGGTGACAAAGGGATGTAGAATATTTTAGTTTTGATATATATTTAAGAAACAATAACTAATACTTTTTTGAATATGATTTATGCCAAATATCAGTTACTAGAATATAGTGCTTCTTCCATGTATTTCAGTGCATTTCTGTTTCTTTCAATCTTTTTTACACATGATCTTGTCATTTTTGATGAAATTCTTCAAACTATTTTTCCTATTACAGTTTGCTCACATGGCTGATTACCCCTAACATTATTATATAGTGAATCTGGATATATTATTTGACAATACTAAGTTATCTATAGCTTGATATGTTTATCTTTCAATGATGTTTCAGGTTTATATTGCTCAATTTATCTATTGCTTAATTTTTTCTATCTGGTGCAATATTCTGAAATATTTTGAACAGAGTTCATAAATATCTGATTTTGTATGCTTTGTTTTTATTTGTCCATATTTTCTCAAACTCATTACTGTATTTTATATGACCTCAGAGATAAGCAGATGAATCTCAGTTGCTGCTATTTTAATATAATTTTTTTTTCATAGCAAGACTGTAATGTAATGATGTGTATATTTTCCTATAATTTATTAATAATTTAACATCACAATAATCTACTTTTTTTTAATAAATGTATAGTGGTTAGGATATTCACTTAGTATAATGGTTAACTAGTCATATATTCTAATCACTTCTCAGAGGTTCAAATCTACAGTGATTAAACTTGTTTTTTTAAAATAATTTTATCAGAATTTTTGTTCATTGTTTGCCCATCTAGTCATGCAACATTAGTTGGAAAATGGATTCCTATTTGTCTTTATTCAAAAAGTAAAATTTTTTTAAACTCTTACTACTTGATAACTGAAAAGCCTAGTAAATAGCTCTTTCTTCACTATTTTATTACATCAAATTTTTGGAAAGCCTTTAGTTGCAGTGGGCTATTTAAAGGTTGGTTTTCATTATTTTAACATGCAGACACATACACGCATATATAAATAATACACTAATTTATTTAAAAGTAATATAAATAAATCTGTATGGATGAAAGATCTAATGACAGTATATAAAACATTAACTATTATAAATAACAATTAAATAATTAATGTTTTATGCACTGTGATTGGAGTTGATATGTTACCAGGTTTATATATATATATATGTTTGTGTCTGTGGATTAAAATAAAACCTGCCATTGGGGAAATATGTGAATAAAGTTTTTGTGTTTTTTACTAGTGGTTGTTTATTTTTACGATACTGGTCTCATCTGTCAAAAACTGGTTCTATAATGATTGGTGTTAGAATCATACATAAAATCTATATGACAGCATATGAGATTCAGAAAATTTATTTGAGATTTATAAAGAACCAAGTACATACTCAGAAAAAAACACCAAATTTTTATTTGCACATATATCAAAATAAAACAGAGATGATGAAATTCCATCTAGCTGTGAATGGAGTTTCATCAATTCTGTTTTATTTTCACATTTAATTGTTGCACATTGTTTAATATATATATATATATATATATATATATATATATATTAATATATATATATATATATATATATATATATATATATATAATATACACATGTCATCATTTACAGTCCCCTTTATAGCTTACAAGAATAACTAAATAAAGAAAACAATTAAAGGTCTTATGTTTAATAAATATGTTTATTAATTTAGATAAACATAGAATGAAGGGATACTTTATTTATTAAATTTAAAAAATGAAATATTTTATTAAATTATATTGAATGATAACAATGTCTTGTTAAGATTAGAAGAACAATAATCAGGGCTAGTGTTTAGAAAAAAAGAAAAAAAACTGTTATTATTTTTTTTGTTGGTTGCCAAGTAATAAAACTAGGTCAGAAAGAAATATACACACATTTTTCTTAGTTTTACTTTCACTATTTTTATCAATAGCTTTTGGATTTGTAGAAAAAGAATGATATACTGTGAATAGAAAATTACTTAGGAAGAAAAAAACATAAACTTTGCTTTATTTATTATGTTTATAATTAAAATGGAATAATTAACAACAAATGCTATGCCAGCTGCTATGGAACTGAGACCCTAAAATTCTCCATGGATTACAATACCAACAGGAGGAATAATTGGATATCATCTAATGATTAAAATTATTTATGGATTCCTATGTTTGTATCTGCTAGTACAGATTTGCCAAAGAAAATGCTGCAGGATAAGGAAGCTTGAATCAAAGTTACATATATGCTTAACTGGGTAACAGATGCTCACAGATAAATTTTTTAAAATTATCTACTTGGATTTTCCTTGCCAATAATAGTCAAAAATATAATGTTAACTTTTGATAAATATTTTTTAAAAAACTTTCTTCTTTATTAATAATCTTAATTATAAAGCAATTTTATTTATTTTCTATTATTCGATATGCACTTCAACAAAAAAAGATAAATCCAGCAAGTTAGGCTTGAATTAATTATTAACTTATTATTTTTAAAAGACCAATCACAATTTAGAATTATAATTAATATTTTATATAATTTAGTTCAAAATTATAAAATAGTTTTTATAATAAAAACATTGCTTGATTTTGAATGAAATGAGATTTTTTTTTAAATAAGAAAAATAATGTTAAAATTTCCATTTTACATTTTATATTTTTTTATGAGAAAACTCTGTAGTTAACCGTTTATGACTTGACTGTATATGTTAATAATTTTATTTATAAATCATAACTTGATTTCAATCAGGCAAGAATAAATTATACATATCCATTGTATGATATCACAGTTGTTAATTAAAGATTATTATTAATTTATGTATCTGTTGATTAACCTATCACATGAATCATTCTATTATGTGAAATCGTTTTAATGCACAATTTCTTTTATTATTAAGATATTTAATTTACATCCCATATTATATCATATCAGCAAGTAAATTATCACTTATTGAATTTATTTTTTTGCCAAGCAAAAGCACTTATCTCTGGACACTTTGGAAACTTAAAAATTCATGAATTCATTGTAGCTGTAAAACTAAACTATCATAGAACCATTTATGGATTAATTTATTCATTTGTTTATTCATTAATTATTCTTTAGTTGCCTAAGTACACATTTATTCAGTATATTTTAGATTTTCCAAATATGTAGTACATAATTGGAGAAAATTACTTGGTTCATAATTTTATTTATTACATTTGTTCATTCAAATATACAAGGCATTTATAGGCCAACTAGTTCTGCTCAGTTATAGTATTTTCTATTATATTTATGTTTACTCAAATTTGCAAGTTATTCAATGAACAGTTAGTTTCACTTTATCATATTGTTGTTGGTCTGTTTTCACTTGCTATATTATTTATTATTCTTGATGATCAGTGTTTTATTGTTCAATTACATTTCTCATTTGCTCAAAATATGTGGATATTTGTAGGTCAGGCAGATTTCAATCATTATTTTATCAATTGTCCATTACATTTTTGGCTTGTCCAACAGGATAATATTACTATTTATAAGATAATGTTGCCTTTTTTAAGTATCCTTCTTATGTTTTATAATATTTTTCATAACAATATAATGAAGCTATATATGTGCTTTCATATATATATATATATATATATATATATATATATATATATATATATATATATATATATATATATATATATATATATATATATATATATTTCATGTTATAAATTAGAAATCATGAAGAAGCTTAAATTTAAAATTTTTAAATAATTTTAATAAATAAAAAGTTAAATAGCTATTTTATACACAGTTAAATGTGTACAATATAGTAATTATAAAATTATTTTGTTAAATCAAATTAAATAAAAATCTTACTAAATTGTTGTTAAAGTTAACAAATTCTAAATTTAGTTTAAAAGTAGGTTAAAAGCAAAAAGTATTTTCTTTTAACAATAATTAAAAATGGAAATGACATTTTATGAAAAAGTAATTAAAATACTTGTACGTATTCAGATTAATATATCAAATTAAGGAGATAAGTAAGTGAAATGATGTAATTAAAAAGGCTGTTATTCCCACTCAAAGATAAAATCTTGCAAATATTGTGTTGGGAAAATAAGCTGAAACCACAGCAGATTCTCTGGAATTATCAATAGCCATTAGATCAAAGGATCCAAAAGATGAATGATAGATCCAAATTTTACTGATAATGTAACTCCTGTGAAAATAAATAGTCCTTACAATTTATTCAGAGAATTAATACTCTTCTGCTTCCAGGATTACTATTCTTATTCTGCTAAACATCTCATGAGTGGTATACATTAATTTCGTGATAGAAATATGTTTATTAGATGTTCCACACTAAATAAAATATTTTATATTAGCAGAATATTAAAATATAAAATATTGTTGCAAGATTTCCTATTAGTAGATAGTGTAAATCATGTTAGATGCTTCTGAAAATAATCATCCTTTTATTATTTACAATACACAATATATTGTGTGGTATGTTAAATGTGTTTGGCTGTTTGGGCTATTATTTTAAATATATATTTATAAAAGATATATTTTGTGGGTTCATCCATGTTAAAAAAATTAAATATTGATATACTGCCATTTTGACTTGATCACACAAGTCATACACTGGGTGCTAAAAGGTAGAAAGATGGTTGTAGATGCGTAACAATCACTGATTTGAAAAAAAAAATGTTAAAGTTCCAACAATAACAAAAATGTTAAATTAAGAATGTTTTTTAAAAAAATCTTTCCAAATAGGAGGAAGTTTGCATGTATCATCTCGCTTATTGATACAATCTGACCTTTTAAGTATTTCAATGGCTTCTCTAATTTTACACTGGTAGAGATTATCTCATGGTGTTTATCAAATCTCATGTGAAAATTTTAAAGCTTCTTACATAGGTATGAGTAATCATCACATCAGTGTTAGAAGAGATGAGCATGCTAATGCAGTTAAACAACACTCATCAGCAGCAGCACTCTCACTCCATATTATATATTCAGGTTATAAAATTGATTTTTCTGGTACCAGGATCATATCTAGATGTAATAATCTCTACCAGTGCAAATGTAGAGAAGCCATTGGGATGCTTAAAAGGCCATAATGTATCAATAAGTAAGGTAATACATGCAAACTTCCTCATATTTGGAAAGATTTTTTTAAAAAAACATTCTTACTTTAACATTTTTGCTATTGGTGGAACTTTAACGTTTTTTTTTTTTTCAAATCAGTGATTGTAGCACATCTACAACTGTCTTTCTATCTTTTATCACCCAGTGGATGACTTTTGTGATCAAGTCAAAACATCGGTACATCAATATTTAAATGTTTTAACATGGATGAACCCGCAAAATATGTTTTTTATATATGCAACCCATGAAAATCTTCGTATCAACATATATATATCCATGTGATTTTATTATCTTAATTTCTTTATAGATAGAGTTTTATCCCTATGTTATAGAATGATCCTTGAACACAAAATACATAGACATGAACTGAAAATCTAGCCATGAAAAACACCTTTCTGATATGAAGTAGTCCGCTATGAAGTTGTGATATTATAATGATGCTGAATAGAATTAAAATCAATGTTTCTCTATAGATAATTCTCTTGTAATATATATATTTTTAGCACAACTGCTTAACTTTTTATTGATATTAGATTTTAATATTTAATGTAAAATATTTGACTATATTTATTAGAATTTGAACATACATTCTGTGAATATTTCCATGAAATGAAATTTAATTTAGAATGCAAGTTGTAAATGATCAGTTATTGTTAACTCATTACACTTTCATTTGTTTAAGAAAATAGATGATAAACTTTGAAGCTTCTATGAAATAAATATTCTTTGTACTGAACTTCATAAATATACACATCATTGCTTCTGTGATGAGATAAAGCCTGCTAAATTTGAATTTTCTCCTATATCACATGAACGTATATAAAAAGCGAATATGCTTTAAAAGAAAAAGAAACAATATCCCTTTGTTTTTATTGAAAATAGTTTAAAACTGTTTCTATTTCCTCTTTTACTTTTTAATAATCCCTTGTTGTTATGGTTATGCATAATTTCATCGTAACTTTATTTACAAAATTTTATTAAGCAATTTATTGTTTTTTTTTTAACATTATTTAAAACAATAATTTTTACACATAACAGATTTATATAAAATTGACATTTTTGTTTATTTCTAATATTCCTATCAAGATGTGTGTGTATCTATGAGTATTTATGTAGATAAGTTATTGACTTCGGAATAAAGTAATGAGCTATTTTAATGTGTATAAAAATTTGAACTGCATTAAGACTCTGTTATGACTTCTGTTATGGGGGAATCATTTCAGTCATAGTTTAAATAATATATATTAAGTGAATAAAAATTTTTTTAGAATGTATTCTTTGACTACAAAAACTGGTGGTATACATTTCAATGTGGTTCAGCTTATAAAAATGATTAAACTTATTATAACTCTTTTTTTTGTTCATAATATATATATAAATAAAAACAATAATAATCCTTTCTTTTTATTTTAAAATTATATCTCTAAAATTTCCAACAATCTAACAATGCCTACCCCCCCCCCCATTTATATGACATTGATAAATGAAAAGTTAACTGATGATATTAAAATAGGTTGGAAAAATAGTAAATTTATAGAGAAATGAATGTGTAATTCAAAAAAGATGGGTAATATTAAAAATAGGATAGGTTTATTTTATAAAATTATTTATGACCATCACAATGTGATATATATATATCAGATTATTTATGACCATCACAATGTGATATATATATATCAGATAGGAATGACTGCCATTGAAAGAGGTAATAAGCATGATAGGACAGTTTTCAGAAAGAATATAAGATCAGGGCCACATATACTTTTTTCAATACAGAATATGGAATGAATTGTGGAAAAAATATTCAAGTAATAAAATATGTTAAAAATTACAAGGAAAGGAAATGTTATGAAACTTTGTATATTTAAGAAAATTTAAAGAAATGTGTAATTATGGGAGGTCCAGCACAATTAGGGGGAAAATGGATATTGTTAGATTATTGGAAACTTTAAATTTAAAATAAAATTTAAAAAAAAAAAAAAATTTTTTTAAAGATTATTTTGTAAATGGAAAAAAAAAAGGATTATAATAAATTTAATCACTTAATTACATATTATTTCACTAATTATATTTATTGTAATGTAATGTAAATAATGTTCATTGGGTGGAGTTGCTATGGGATAATTGGTTTATGTGATTGTGTAAAAAGAAACATCCTGAAAAGGTTCTATTAAAGAATGAAAGCCAGATTGATAAATTAAATAATCTTTTTATTTATGGTGAATTGTCTGTTTCATTTTTGTTTTAAATTGATTATTTTTAATTATACCTGTTATAATATTACTTAGATAAAAATAATCAAAATAAAATTAACTCATAAGCTTTATTGAATGATTTGTTATTAAGCTATAAATGTTTTATAAATAATTTTTGAAAATAAGAAATATAATGCATAAAATTATTACAATATGTCCAGTTTTATTTTAAACGAGACACCAATCTTATCAATTTAACTTTTTAAGATTTATATTATACAGATCTGTCATATATCCATTCATTTTATTAAATTTATTTTTAAATTTAAATATAGGAATCATTTTAATAAGTTATAAATAAAGAAAACAATGGTGAATTATTTGTTTTTGAAATATTTAATATAGATAATGTTAAAATGGATTAAAATAATTATAATGAATATTAGTTAGATATATAGTTCAAACTCAGAATAAATGAAAGAATGAATGAAATATTAAACAAATATATTATATATTAATAAAAAAATATTTTATTTGAATTGAGAAAAAATAAAAATGATTATTTATTTTACCAAATTGAATAAAAAATTTTTTATTTTGATTAAGAAGTTTAATTTCATGAGCATTTCTTTCTATAAAGAAACAATACTGTGTAACAACCATATGGAACTTTGTTACTGCCATTAAAAAAGCTATCATAATAGTTAGATCACTTTTTTTATCTGATAAATTTAATGTTTTATTAAGTTATTGGCAGACAATAATGATATTGGGGTAGATTTTATAAAAGGGTCTTCTTAATTGTTATTTTTGATGAAATGAATGAAGTGAAAAACAATAAGAAAAATAAAGCCTTTTTTTTCCTTCAAAAATATGTATCAGTGATGTTCTGATAAAACTATAATTAACTACTGTGAAAAGGTAATAAGAAAGAAAATCTAGTACAATATAATATCTGAAATTACTGATAAATAATGCCTATGAAAATTTTACTATTATCATCACTCTCTTACAGTATACCTGGAAAAAAAAACTATAGATTAAGGAATGTTAAAAAATGTTGTCTGGATTCATCTAAACAATGCTAGCTATAAAACAAATGAATTTATAAAATGGAAAAAAAAATCTATTAGCATATTTTTCTATTTTAAAATTTTAAATAATTTTATTTTTCTCTACTGAAATTATTCAATACAAATGTAAGATTTAGGTTATTAAGTACCTAAGACTTAATTTAATTTATATATATGAACTTAATAAACAATCTAAAGAATATGTTTATTTTTTTTTAAATATAAAATTTTAATTTACATGAGAGCATTTCATGATTTAAAAGAGACACATAACAAATTTAATAAAAATATAATAGTTAAATTGCTGATGTTTTTGTACAATAACAAGTACTTTCTTCAGAGTTTCTTCTTTCTCTAATCATAATAATGTTTGTAGTGAGATTTAAAATCGTAATTTTTTTCTTTTGTTACTTTCTCTTCATTATCATATTCTACTGGTTGAGAAGTTTAAAAAAATATTTTATCCTCCAAAAGATTTTTTCAAAAATTGCTAATTTTCTTTAATTCACATTTTTTATTTATGCTCTTGGGCTTTTTAAAATCTTTATAGCTTCCCTTGACAATCTCTCACCATATTATTTAATTTTTTTCCAGAGTTTGTGTTTTATTAAAATTGATGTCATGGTTAGTTAATTTAATGTGTGAATAAACAGCTGATTAATTAGATTTTTCACTAACTGCCAAAATTTGTTCTTCCTTTATGTCTATTCTATGATTGGTCTAGTCCAATATATGAATGTAAACAAACTTGACATGAAATTTCATACACACCATGATACTCCATAGAAATTTTATCTTTAGGACATGGAAATACTTTATTAATTTTTTTAAACCATGACATCAACTTTAATAAAGCACATATTATGAGAAAAATGAACAATATGACCAGATATTGCTAAGGGAAGCTATAGAGATTTTTAAAAGACCCAATAGCATAAATGAAAAGTGTTTATTAAAGAAAATTAATAATAATTAATTGAAGGATAAAATATTTTTTAAAACTTCTTAAGCAATATAATTTGACAATAAGAAGAAAATAACTAAGAAAAAATAACAATTTAAAATTTTACCACACACATTCTTATGATCTGAAAAAAAGCTCTGAGGAAAGTACTTGTCTTTGCATTGAAACATTAGCTATTATATTTTTATTACAGAGCAGATCCTGGAAATAATACTATGAATTCATCATTTATCCAAGACAATACTAGAATTTATATATATATATATATATATATATATATATATCGTATATATATACATATATATATATATATATATATATATATTGTGACACTATAAAACATTACTATGTCTGCAAATTACCCAAATTATGGTAACCAGTACGATGACTGATGACACCACTATAGCCTAGCACTAGATCAAAAAGATTCTTCAATGATTGTAGTGTCACCTTATTTATATATTGTGGTCACATAATAATTTGAAGACACAATCTTATGTTGACTCTACTAATTATAATTATGTTCTTACCAGAGGCCACAATAGCTACTAATCTTATAATTAAATTAATAACAGAAGCACTTAAGTTTAGCTTTAAAAATATTTATTATACTCTTTTTCA